>JAHZMZ010004565.1:0-11933 GCA_027743805.1 Lepidocyrtoides sp. E14 | reverse complement strand
CATCATAGTTGGCGGACCATGGAAAAAAAACTTATAGACACTGCGTTGCACTGGTCATTGAACGTGAGAAAAATGTCTTCCTACGTCAAGCATCCTTTGCTATTCAAAGAAACAACAATAAATGTCGACATTTCCGTGAGTTTTTGTAGGTTTAACATCGAAGAAGTTACGTTAAGCTCACGTTCGAGTCGTTTAACACTGTTCGTTGAATTAAAAAACAACGTTTCTCATGAAAAAGAGATGAAATGAAATGGTTTATTTGCATCGGGATAGTTTAAGCTTGTATAATTCATATCCTGATTGCATTCGAATAAAGTAATGAGCAGTTATCTATTGTTTAGAGTCTTTCTTTTCCTCCTAGCATGTATCATGTATCATTCGTTATGTAAGTACTGAGAATCTAGCACTTTCTTGAGCATCCTAAGGGACAACTAGAAATCCACTTTTTTAGGAAGGGATTGGTATAAGAGTCATTTTCTCAGAGCTACAAGACTATTAGTAGTTAGTATGATATTGTCAATATTTTTATCGGCGTCCACAAGAAACTTTCCTTCCGGATGAACAATTATTTTGATCATTTTTAACTTGTAGGGGAAAAGGACTCAAATAAAGCAATGCTTCCTTTGGATGGCGCCATCCGTCTGAGTGGGCGTGACTTTACGGTACTTTTAGTTAACTGTAATTGTACGTCCATCGGTTAAAATTGTTAAATTTTGGTACGGAGACGTCAATAATTTTGATACATAGTTTCTTGAGTTTACATTTGAAGTTGATTGCCAAATCTCCTCTTAAAAGTCAAGTTTTTAGTCCGGCTTAATCCTTTGTGCATTAAGTCTCTTAACTATCCCATGTAACAACATACCATTGTGTTATTTTCCTTCTTAAAAAATTATAAATGCGCTACACTTGTCTATACTTTCATGGTATTAATACTTTATACCTTAAATACTTTTACATTTGGTTTACCATCTACATTTTGGTGAAATATTGTCGAAATTTTTAACGACGCATCACTACATCACTCAAAAGCATAACGTTTTATATGGATCACCCCACTCTTTAAAAGTGCTACGGTTTATATGCAATAACTCAATTTTTAGCGCAGTGTGCTGTTAGAATCACACCTCCCTCTACCAACAGCGAAATACTAAAAGATGCTACAAACGTATCGTACTATATCAGTCGCCCACCCCTTGATGCTTAACGTACTTTTGTAAATTTTTCCAACTCCTTTCGTAATAAAAACAAACATCAAATTCAAATTAAATTTAACAAAATGGCGTCCAATATTTTATTACAGTTAGGTTCAAAGCATTACTTCCACTCCACCCATGTATTGCCAGTACTCATGCACAATCGAAAGACCACTATGGTATTTTTGTCTTCATATCATCAACAGCCTTAGTGCAAACATGCTTTACTCCTACCAATTTAGAAATTTAAATATTTAAAAACAGTTTCAGTTAGCAAGCTGATTTTTGGCGCCAAAGTATCTCCAAAGATATCTTTCGTACTTGGAGCCATTGACGAGAGAGCATTTATCTTGACACATTGGTGGGGTTTCACTATCGGTATACAAGGGTGGAAGTATAATATATCTTTACTTAGAACTACCTGCGAGATGATAACAAGATAAGTCACGATGACCTCCATTTTATGCGGTTGTAGGTTCACAATACTAAATCTGAACTAGAATTTGCTTGTTAATGAATATTATCCGATCGTACGAATCCAACTGGCTGTGTAGCCATTCCATGGTGCCCGAATGCATACCAACTACAACTTCTGTCTTTTTCAACAAGTTATATACGCAATTTATGTTCTAAGCTGTACGTGCACGTAAAACTTATGATAACGTGATAATGTAGGAGTAGCAACCAAAATTACAGCCATTTACGCGTGTGGTGTACAATCTACGACTATTCAGTAGTTGCTTTTAATTAACGAAATGAGTATTATTAGTCACTAGTCAATCGGTAATACCGTTTTATGTCATGATTCAGTACTAAACAAGATAATTGGTGGTTCGTTGTAAAACGAAAAAACAAAATATTGTAAAGGGATGGTATTACGGCGATATTTTCGTGAGTATCCTCCACACACACACATTGAAAACTAGTTTTCAAGGTAGATTTCTCAAGTATGCATCCTTGCCTATCTCATAAAGGGGTCTATTCCACAAGGAATATTTTAATGTACTAAATTAACAAACACAGTAAGAACCAAGAAAAATAATTTTATAACATCTCAATTCGATTATAAAAGAGCTTCTTTCGGTTTGTCGCTAGTCGTCTCATAAAGAAATCATTGAATTGAAACGAATTGCACATCTAGCGGATGAAAAACTCATTGCGATCACCAAGTCATTTTACACGCATGTCCGTGATTCACGGGGTCTGGGTTGGCTCGATTTAAAACTGCTCCGTTAAACCACAAATTATCCTGTCGTAATCGGTGTAAACATCGCAGTTGATTATATTTTTGCCATACTTTCTTTGACAAATTCACGCCAATGACGTCTAGTCACAAGCCAGTATATTGCATTTTACTCTATTTGTGAACAGATATAAAAGATTTGCATCAACTTCACTTTTTTTGCCTTGTTGCTGCCAGTGACTGAAGGCCAAAATGCAGTTTCACTTTTCAAAAATAGGTGCCAACTTGTCATAGTCAGAAAATGTAAATGATGTCACATAACAGCACACTACTCGCTTATAAATACGGAGCATTGCAAAACTCTGAGACCAGTTTTGCGGGCTTGCTGTAATTTAATCAGCTCCTACCATCGCCCAACTTTCCATCATTGTTAACCATGCATTTATCTTTAATTGTGGTAAGTTTCGAAATTTTTTGTAAAAAATGCCACCAGATTTAGCACCAGAAGTGGAAGTGCTAACAAAACACATTTCAGAGCACGGATGCTCACAAGGGTCAATGGTATAAAAGTTAAAACTTAAGAATTTCAACGTTTCTAAAACTGCAGTGCATAAGGTCTGGTATGGAGAAGGCAATATTAGGTAGCAAAAAATCTTTGACTACCAGCTGCCAAACTTAACAACCCACGCAAAAAAGGACTTGAAGGACCACCCAGAGGGTGAAATCGTTAGTCACTAAAGAAAACCCGCCTAGTCAACGACAGATGGCAAAACGGTTTGGAGTCACTACTACTTCAACTATCTACCGAAATATAGGTGAAGCTTTTGTAATGAAAAAGAGGATTGAAGACAAAGTACACGCGCTGAAACCATCTCTTATCACCACCGAGAAGTGCAGTGCAAGGAATCTGTATGAAAATCACCTGGCTGTTTTTACTTGGGAGTACGTCACCGCTTTGGATGAATCCTTGTTCAGGGTAGACTACTGCGAGCGACAGTGGAGGATATGCCATGTGAAACATGAAAGTCCCGCTTATGAAAGTACCTCCAAACGTCAAAACTAATGGGGATAGATATGTTAAGGATGTTATAAAACCCTCGTTAATACAGGAAATACCCAAATGTTATCCTGGGGAAAAGGACAAGGTTTTTGTTAACGATGACACATCCCACAGCGCCAAGAAAACCCAGAAAATTTCGGAAGTGTTAGGTGAAAATAATGCAACATAAATCAATCCGAACTCGGAAATACCCATTAAATCACCTGACATCAGCTCCTTGGACTTTTTTGGGTTTGGTTATTTAAAACAGGCTATTTTGAAGCGTAAAGCAAAAACTTTGGACGGGCTCTGGAAATGCTTACCGAACGAACGGAATCGAAATTCGCCTGCCCTAGTCGCAAAAGTGTTTGACTCAGGGAAAAGAAGATGCAGGGCTGTAGTTAGGAGCAGGGGTACCATAAAAAAACAAATCATTACAAAAATATTCGCATTTAGAAATATTCGGCCTGTTAAAGTGGTCTCAGAGTAAAGAAGCATGCTTGGTAACCAACCGTACCACAACCATCGCAAAAATTTATCCTACTCAGGTATACATTTGTAAAGTTGATATATGAAGTTTTGCTTGCGTTAATGTTTAGTTGGTTGTTTTTGAAACCGTTGCAAACTATTGTTTTAATGATGTCAAGCGCATAAAAAAAGTTAAACCACTTTGTGAGCCCTCCGTATACATATTTATGTATGCATGGTATATGATTTAAGTTGCTCCAACTAATTTCAAATAAACAATAAGAAAAAAATAATAGTGTGATGACTGCGAAGAATTAAATGCATTACCAATAAATGTGGAGGAATGCACATGCAAAACGGGACATGATGCCTATTTGTAGGTTAGGGATGTTACGTAGGTAAATCGCATGTATGTAGGTATATAAATAATTTACATGCAAAAAAATTAATCCGTTTCACCCACTTAACTAGCCGGAGCGCAATATCAAAATCGACATGATTTCATTTGAAAACTATTGTTACTACGGGTGGTGCAGTTGGTACGTATATGGCTAGAAGTAGAAAGTTGTTAAATGGCACATGCAAAATATTTTTTTAAACAGCAAACTGTTGTACCCCTTTTTTATGGAAAGCACATTCTGGAAGCACACATGTTACGTTAAGCACATGTGTAACAACAACGTGAGTATAGACCAGTGAGTAACTGCTCATACAATGCAACAATATCATCATTCTTTGTTATTTGGAATTCACACACATCATGTTTAATTTCTTTGTAAGCAATTGAATTTTGGATGCTTGTTTGTGATGATGACTGGTGGTGGCCATCAGATCAGAAATACAAAAGTTTTAATCTCTCTGAAGACATGTATGACCGTAATTTCAATGCTGACAAATATTCTTTCTCGAGACTGCAAATGGATGCAAAACTAACGAACAGAAACAAGTATGTATGTGTGAATGAATGGTTGAGCAGACCTAATGACGAACAGAAAGGGCTAATATAACATGATGGAAAACTCTTGTACAATGAAGCCCTAGGAGTTTCATAAAGGCGTTGTCTAATTTTTTCATTCTGTTACTTCCCATACAACAGGAGACAAAGATGATCATGCTCGTCACCATCAAAACGAGGCGACACTATTCTTTAGCAACAGTGCTCTTTTCAAGGACAATATTAACGACCAATAAGAAACCTTATTTATGAAAATCAAACGCTGACGCACAAAATACAACATAGCAATACCACATAAAAGGTCGCTTATAATCATAATATCATAATTGATGCTGAAAATATGCACATAAATGTTGCAATATTCTATAAAACTGCATAAATTGTAAATCCTAATGACATCCTTGACATGATCTTTAAAAACCCGATAGGACACGTTTTTATTCATCTTATTGCATTAGATATTCATTACTACGCAATATTATTAAGATTACGTATTATTATTCTATCAAAGAGAGTTGTGAAACATTGACTAGCGCACTGACGCTGACTGCCTAAGGGAGACAATCAGACAAATCTGCCTGAAAATGAACACCGTAACTTCATATAGGTGTACGTCCTACTTGTTGCTTCTCACGTAATATTATTATAGCAATTTATTTTTTACTCGGTTATGCAATATAGTCCATCGATCAATATCAACTGATTGTAATTTGTATATACTCTACATACTGGACCTTTATCATCTCGAAATTAATATAATGCAAGAGAAAATATGAGTCAAGAGCCTTTTAAAACCAGCCATGCATTATATAAACGCATCTCTGTAGTACTTTGTTCATTCATGAATCTAAGAGATATTCAACCAACTTGTGTGAGTTTTTTTCATTATGGCGGTGGTAGTAGTGGTTTTGGTTGATTAAAAATGATAGTTGCATGGCCATTATCCTGCAATAACAAATTTACTGCTTATTTAATGCACTTTAAATCTTCGAGGTTTCACATGTTATATGGCATACAATATTTTATGCCTTGATTGCATTTACCCACACAGCAAAATAAAGATGGCTTTAATTCATGCTCTTACAACTAGGCAAATAAAATATGGATATTAAACAAGCATAATATATGAATCAATCAACATGTTTTAGTTCGTGTGGACATTTTTGCTGCTATTGTACTCTAATCACTTCATGCAATTATCTTTGTATTCAATAAACTAGGCAAGTTTAAGGTGGTACATATGTACCACCTACCTACACAGATAGATGTGTGTACATATTTATATGTGTAGGTATGCTTCATGTAATATATACGAAAGGCACGCTCATAGGTAACACAATAATACCAATTGATTGCAGTCAAATTGTGTAAGCAAACACGTGTGTTCACGTACCTATACAGGTTGCAAACAAGTTTCCTTGAAATACCTCGTTTTATCAGTCATATTTTTGTATCAACTAGTTGATTGCAAATAGAAGGGCACCTGGTTTACGAGACGATTGATTTACCATATTGTCATTCCTTTTTTACGTACCAAAACGATCTAAACTTTTCACACGTTCAACTGGTTGTATTAAATTTATGATTTGTAAGTCATTACCGGGACCTACTATCAATAAAATTACACTTAGAAACTGTTTTACAGAAGCTCTTTAGTGACTTCTTTGAAATCAAAAGGGATCGACATGAACCAAAATTGACAACCGTAGTATACATGCCTACATAGAATTTAATTTATTCCGTCGTCAGACGTTTCAGAGAGATTCATTACGATCTAATCAATCCAGGAGATAAAAGAAATAAAAAAGGCTATGTTATTATTTTTTTACACAAAAGGCGACGCTAAATTTAGCCATAGTCATCATCATGATACGTAGTTTTTCGGCGAAAGAGTACCTACATATACTTACTTATTACTGTACCTTTGAATGTGGCCCTTGTTGCAATAATATTAAACTTTTCTGAAGAGATATGATAATTATAATGGCTGGCTTGTGTTGTGACAGTGGGGTTTATATAAATAGGAGCGATTATGGATTTTCCAGCTGAAGAGTCTGGATTTATTTACATAGGGGGAGAGGGTTAATTGAGATGGAGGAATATTTATGCATGCTTAATGCTATTAAAAGATATTTCAAGCAATATTAAAACCAGTATTAAACAAAAATATCTTTTACGCTTACCTCCGTGTTTTCAATAACGGGCTTTTTCCCATATTGGTTTATCCAATAGCGAGCTTTTTCAATACCTATATTTTAGAGTAACCAGCATTTTCAGTAACGATATCACAGCTGCAAAAACAAACCTTTTTGCATTGACTCATTATCACTTATAATAAACCAACAGGGAGTATTTGCAACGGAGCACTATAAGAAAGTGTGTAGGGTGGTTAGCTTTATATACAGAAGAAAACAAAGCACCATGATTCCTTGTGGAAATTTTATGCTCTCATGTTTACCAAAAGTACTCTTAACCTTTCTGCTGCTTTTTCGGTATTGTTATTGCTGCTACACAGTGTACACATATTAATGCATGCATGCATCACACAATATGATCCACATCCTTTTATGTCTCGAGTGATTACTTAAAATCCTTTAAGCCATTCACAGTAAAAGATACCACCTTTGAAGTTCTTTTTTCATTTTCCCGATAATCGAACTATTCAAACTTTTTTAAATTCTACTGCCATTGTTGCATAGATGACTTTTAAATGATGTTCTGTGCTAAATTGAACTGTGTAAATATATCGAAATCGTCGTGACCTTTGACCCTTGTAATTGACCTAGGGTGCTGATTTTCAATACCACAGGTCTTAGTGGTCTAATATTATAACGTCAAAAATTTCATCAGAATTGGATGATGCGTTATGGAGTTATCTTCGGACAGATAGACGGATACACAGACACATATCTTCTCACCCTTATCCCTTATGCTATTTTTATAATGTGCCATGTAGCACATAATAACTCATAAACACCGTTAAAATTTTTGCACAGAGCACAAGAACCCATTTTAGTCAAAACAGTGACTTGTCACAAGTTGTCACAAGTAACTAAAACTTGTTGTGCACATGAGTGAAAGAATTACATACGTACGTAAGTAGGAAAGAAATATCCGCCGACAACATTATTGCAGATGTGAGGTGCTTGGGCACGGGATTGGCTGATGTATGAAAATAACATACTTTTTATTTTAGATTTAAAAGTTTTTTTATTAACTTTTCCACACGATAAATTTTTAAAGCCGCATAAGTCAAAAGTTTTTAAATTTAGTCGTGTTTTTATGCAAAAATAATTATTTTACCCCTCACAAGTTTTATTACTTGTCAATTTTCAAAAAGTACTGAAAAAAGCAATTAATTAACGTTCTCGAGGCATCTAATTCAGTGCCAATGTGTTAAATTTTTTAAAAGCTCAATTTTGCAAAACAGCTAATGTTGCATTTTTCCAGGTTAAATTCCTGAAGGATTCTTTTTTTAAATTATTAAGAATTTTAGTTTTCAATTTTTCTAAAACCATAAGCCATTGTGACCTTAAATTTAGCAGATAGGCTAAATTGGCAGGAGCTATGAATCTTGGAAACCACAAGCCGATTGCGCAGAATCACCTAGGTATGTATCTCGTCAGTATATGGTTTCATTTCATGGTCCTTAACTGGGCAAACTACGAGAGATTGATGAATCAATATTATGGTAGAAATATATAAGAGTTCAAGAGAAATTTGAGTATTATTATTACTTTTCAATTGAATTACCCATTGTTTTACAAATTGATACCGAGAACTGCAGTTTTACAGGCAAATATTAACCAAGGTTTGGTTATAAATACAAGTCAGTTGTCATTTAGGCCTTGTTGCATTAACACCAACCAATTGATTTCACGTTTTTTAAACAGTTTCGAGATGAAATTTGTAGAACAATAAATCCAAAAACCAATCTTCACTAGTACCATACAGTTTAATTCAAACATCTTTAGATATTTTCAAATTGGGAAGAATGTCTTCAGACGAAAATAAATACATGAGCAGATACCCAATCGAAAAATGATATCCAGTTAACTAAATTGAAGCTTTTATAAAGAAACTGAACTAAATAGAACCAACAGATGTAGCGTTATAAAACTATCCTTTTCAGCTATGCAGTTTTTTCTAGTGCCAAGCAGTAAATGGATATTGATGAATCAATAAAGTTTTTACCGACTTGTTGCCAGTAAACGCTATCAAAACAATACTTAAACTCAACACAAAAAGCGTACATAACCAAATAATATATATGCGTATTTATCGTCTTAATATATGCTTGCAGACAATAGAGAAACTGTCATGTGGCTTTCAGAATTTGTTTAATTTTGGTCAGTATCTATTTGGCATATTAATAGTCCTCGATGAATCAATGTAATTATAAAAAGGTATTAGAATTTATTTTAAACGGAGAGAAATTCGAGTATCATTGTTAAATTTTCTCTTGAATTACCCATTGTAGAATTACAAATTAATTCCGAGAATTTGATTTTCGCTGGCACATATAATAAACTTTTTTTTCGTTTGAATAGAAGCCAGTTGTCATTTCGGCCCAGTTCCAAGTTTTCTAAACAGTTTCAAAATAAATTAATACTTTAGATACGGGTCCGCCATAAATTACTTCTGAATTACATTTGACTGTAAGCAGCGTTCCCATTTCTGCAAATATTTGTAAACGTATTTATCGTATCAAAAGGTATAAGTTCCAGTCTCCAGGGAGTCGTTGCATCCTGTCTGCTCTACATGTAATTTAAGAATTGCTCCATAAATCTTTTTTTTGAGCAACATGAACTGATGCTTTTTTCAAAATAGCATGAACGCATGTGGCTGCCCCGGTAAGAGGAAAGAAAAGAAATTATTTTGCAGAAGACGTACGTAAAAGAATAATAGTGAGTAGTGAAAAGGATTATCATTATTAAATTCATGCATACTTTGCATTGTGTCTCTCAGTCATTCTATCACTGTCTTTGTCGCAATTTTAAATACCTAGGTTTTTGTTACGGACCAATACAACCAATCAATAGAAGATCACTATTGTGTAAAAGTGCTGGTTTAAATCATTCGAATCTCCAGGAACAACTTACTTCGTCGTCGTGGTTTTAGAATGTACGCAGAGGTATTAAGAGTTTTGCTAGGTCACAGGTGAAGTGAAATTATCTACTGCTTATTATACACACCATGTTTCATGGCCTTCATGCACAAAAAGAAGGGCAGTCAATGATCAAGCACGTAATTAAGGTTTTGACGCCCTTAACCAAGTGCTTCAAATTTGCTTGCATCCACTATATTATAAACAATAAACGCTACAGGCAAATTATAAATGCTAAACAACATTAAATCTGATTGTATGCAACATTTTTTAAATTATGAAGTTAACATGAATGTATTTATTAACATTCGAAAGCGATGAAATCGCAGATGAGATAATTAATGCGATCACGATGTTGTTTGTTTGTGTGTGTATCTGCACGCTAACTCAGAAACTACTTTACGGAATAACACCAAATGTGGTACACATGTATATTAGGTCAATACCTTCTATTGGATTTATTTTCAGAAAAATCTGCCGACACTAAACAGTGGTTACGGTTATTGGCTCGAAATTATTTTCCGATATGTCCGATTTGGTTTGTGGTTTGAATTTTAACAGTTACTTTCTGCTTTCTGTGTTGGATTTATTTGCATATAGTAGTATGACCTTAGATGACCTGTATGGTATGATCGTTTGAAGCTTCTTTAAATTCCATAGTCATTATCGTGTAGATAGCTTTAAAATGATGTGCTATGATATTTTGGACTCCGTAAGTATCTTAAAATTGTTGTGACCTTTGACCTTTGTAGTTGACCTAGGATGCTGATTTTCAATACCATAGGTCCAGGGGGTCTAATTAAAAGATGTACTAAATTTCTTCAGAATTGGATACGCCATTATGGGGGCATTTTCGGCCAGATAAACAGAAACACAGACATTTATTCCCTCCCTTATCCCTTATGCTGTTATTATAATGTGACATGTAACACACAATAACTCATAAACTTCGTTAAAATTTTTGAACAGAGCACAACTCATTTTTGTAAAAACAGTGGCTTGTCACAAGTAGCAACAACTTAGTGTGCACATCAGTGAAAAATATACATACGTACGTAAGTACGAAAGAAATATTCACATAAAACAACATTATTGCATATTATGTGAGGTGCTTTGACACGGGTTTGGCTGGTGTATGAATATAACATATTTTTTATTGTAGACTTTAACTTAACGGTATTATTTATGCAAAAATAAAAAAGTTGTTATTCCACACCAGCTTTCGTTACTCGTCAATTTTCAAAAAGTACTCAAAACGAATCACTTAATTAACGTCCTCGATGCACATATTTCAGTGCTTCTGTGTTGAATTTTTAAAGAAGTACAATTTTGCAAAATAAGTGATATTGTAATTCTCCCGGAGCAGTGCCTTTTTTGTATTCACCCGTGAATACTGTCTGTTACTTGGTGGGATCAGACAAAAAATTAAAGTATTGGTTCGAATGAACGAACGGTAAAAGAATATTCAGGCTAGCTAGGTACATTAAGCAAATACATCTACAAAAAAGGACAATATCATACAAAGCAATGATTAGACTAATTTCCCTTGCTTCATTTGTAATTTACATTGGAGATTAAATATGACCTCAATTACATTACATGAATAAACTAGTTGTGTCCGTACAAACCTAAGCAGACTAAATAATATACAAGGATCAAATCTTCAGGCTAATAAGATCATCACATTCATTTTGCGGCAAAAGTGTAACTGTACACAACTGGAGGATGCTAGGTACCTTTTTTCGGAATCTTTCTGGGTGCCGCGCAAAATCTTAATGAGACACCTTTACAGGAAAAATTAATACAAATATTACTACTAGCTATTGTTTACCAAAAAATAAGAACTTGCAGCAAATGCTACATTAATGCACACGGCCCATTCACTAATGACGTCATTATAAACAAACCCCGAAACTTACTAGGTGACATACCTAGGTGATTCTGAGCTGTCGACTTGTGGTTTTCATTACTCATAGCTCCAACCAAGG
>JAHZMZ010004564.1:0-10606 GCA_027743805.1 Lepidocyrtoides sp. E14 | reverse complement strand
TACAAAAGCCAATTATTTAATCAATCTCAAAAATTTCACTGCGTCAGTAAATAATCAATTAACATTTACGCATGTACTTTAATGTGCTATTATTCAATTATTTCATACCGAAGTTCAAACTCCTGAATAAAATTCTCATACAACTCCACCAGCAACCCGTTCTTCTGTAGTTCCGGTTCTTTAACAAAGGTCAACAATTGAATAGTCAACTGATGCCATAACCTCTTTGAATGAAGTTCATCCAACTTGGCCCACTTCTCTGCCATTGCTGGATCCGCACTTCTCTCCTTACTCCGAAGATAACCACTGATATCTCGAACCATTTTTAGATGTATGCTTTAATTTGCTTGCTCGTGAAGCAGAAAGGTATAACCTTAACTATTGTAACTAATTTCTTAACAAATGCGAACTTTTATCAATACTGATGCTCTCCTTTAGCTGTTTACACCGAAAATTTGACACTGCTTTAACTGTCATCAACCATAAAAACTTTCAGTGAAATAATTATGCAATGCAACCAAAACCTCAGTTCCGTAAACGTCTCCTTCTCGTAAACGGGTTACCTCTACTGACTGCACAAAAATTTGTTTGTCATTCTCATCGTATCATAGATTGCCCTGTTCAGCCTTCAGATGATGCAGCAAATTATCATTGGCGCTGCAAAAGTGTTATATGCAAGTCACGTGAGAAAACCCATGGGATGTCTTTGTTCAACGGTTTAGCAGCCAAATTATGCATTGCATTGAGGCCTCATTCATTATGCCTGTATTTCTTTGTTCAGTTTTCTTTAAGTTGTATGGCCCATGTATAGTTGTATGGAGACTTGTATGTGTGATCTCACTACTTGTCAGCAACGCACAAATGCCGTACTGCGTGCAACGTCGTGTCAGCAGAAATATGTTTGTAGCAAGTAATTATTTATGACAGCTCATTTCAATCAAAGCTTAGAAATTGAATTGCATATGAGGCCGTTCAACATGCCAACTCAGAGATTCATCAACCAAAAAAATATAGCAGACTAGACCTTGGAAGACCTTCTTTTAACCAGTTATAAGTTTAGCATCATCATTACTAACTTTTATTTCAATTAAAAGATTAAGTACATAATATGTAATTTGTTAACAATAATAATAATTATATATATATATTTTATACATTATCTTTTTCAAGTTTAACAAAAGTTTTAACTCAAAATTAACTTGTGCTTACACCTATAACCTGTACTTTACAGGATCCTTATTACAATACTATTAATGTGTAAATATCTACAATATAATAAAATTTCAAAGAGATATTTTTTTTGCACCATTTGCCTTAAAAGTTAAAATACTGACAAAATCTTAACCACTATACTTTACACTTCAATAAATCTCTAATATCAAATATCTTGACATTATTTTAAAGTAATGCTCGCTCAAACTGAACAAAACATACATCCTATCGTTTTTTTTAAATATTTCGTTATAAGATAACTTCTTCTTTGGTAATGTTCATGATGTACAACAAGCTGTAAATTCAGTGATCGTATTAGTCGACCCTCTTCTATTTGTTTCAGCTGCATTTAATATTTAAGTGTAAAATACATACATACAAATATACATGAAATGAAAGGAAACGCAAAATACGAAAAGTCCGCTAGTTGGATAAGTTTTACACTTACCATTAATTTAAATATTTTTAGACTCATGTGTTGAATATGTGTTATTTATCAACATCAACCACGTCGTTATCTGTTATCAGAGTTTTCTATTCATAGTTGAGTATAAAAAGTGCAGATAGTATATTCAAATAGATTTTCCAGTTCGCAAGATATGAAATAATGGAATTATGATACGATATAAAATCAGTTTGGTTTCATCAATATTTTTTCCAATATTAAGATTAAGTCATAATTTTACAGTCAATGACGGTAGTTGTTCCGAACAAAGAAAAACAAATTAGCACACTTAATTTGAACAACAATTTGAATGAGACTCCATTGGTGTGCTGTAACTACATACTTGCCAAATATCAAAACGCTGTTTTGCGCTACTTCTAGAGAAAATTGTATTCAGGAACACTTTTGGCTATAAAAACTGTTTCGAAGCTTCTGGTTTTTTAAAATGTCTTGTTAAAATGCAGAGGTATAAAACACTATTAAAGTATCATTTATGACAAAGTTGTGATGCATTACTTGTTTGTAGGACGTACTCTCTTTATTTCATAACATTATCAAATCCCAGTTTATGTACTTATAGTTCTCACTTTTTCAGAATCAATTTAGTAGCCTTGTCAATCAACCCTTGATATAGTCGTGCCATAACAAATGCAGTAGCAGTAAAAAAAACAACTAGAAAAGACATTTTTATTCATAATTTAGAAGGAAAAAATGTGTAAAAACCAATGATTTAGAAAATTCATTCTTGTTGTATAAAAAGTCCATGTATGCAATGTAAATCTTGTTTAGTTTGGTTATTTTGCAGTTGATGCTTTTGCTTGTTTTATAAAAGCAAACTATGTATGTATAGGTATATTATTACTAGCTCTCGGTCGTGCTTCAAGTCTTTCATTAGTATTTACTTATAATACCATTTCATTTAGTCACTCTCAATCCTAACTTTATCGTGGTACTGTCATTCTGCCAAATTAGAATGATTCATCTGTATGTAACAAATAATAAACAGAATGATGTTTGGCTTCGTTGTCAAATAATCCGCTTCAATTCAATCAGAATGGCACGAATTTACTGTCTGCATAGTATAATAAGTATTTAACTTGCTAATAAAGTCTTCGCGATTAGATTATATATACCACCTAACATTATTTATTAAACAACTCATAGTAGTAATGTTTGGCAGTTGATGGAAAACAATAAAATTGTTATTTGGTAGCGTAATATGGTTTCGTGCATTTTTGATTGGTTTTTACTTAATTCCTTGAAACTTTTTATGGCATTCAATCAATACACGAAGATCTTGCTTAGGTATGTACATATTGTTAAACAAAATTTTTGGGTAATACACATTATCGAAATACATTGTAAATAGTTGTAAAACTTGTTATAAATTAATTTTTATGATACATCACATATCATGTAGTAAAAAAACGCCTCCAATCATGTTTATACGCATGCAGAAAAGAAATTTTACCATTTTAAATACACACATAATCAATACTTGTTGTATTAGTTTTCATTAAATTTAACTATTCAGATGAAACATTTGTTTCATCCCTTTAGCCTTATTTATGCGGCTTTACAGTAAACCTTTCATTATAATCTTTAGTTTGATCTATGACGAAAGTTAGACACCGTCAGTGAGTAATCGTTAGATTTTAGAACCAGACGGTAAATCTCAAAAGGTTTTGAGTACAAATGAAATAAGCGGATTTGCTAATTAAAAGACTGGCACGCGTTCTAGAAAGAAAGTACACATATCTCATCACAAAGTTAAAATAAAATTCTGAGACTAGCATTTAATTTATTTTGTAACCGTAATTGTTTTTAGTCTGTAATCAGGTAATAGTAATGACCCAAACATTTATATAAAAAATACAACACTAGATAGACGTAGAATAGGAATATTATAGACCTCGTCGTGGTGTCTGAAATAAAGCTTCGTTCTTTTAGGAATGTTCAGCATTCTTCCTTTAAAACTTAAAACGGTCCGGTATCAGTGGTCAGGATAACTCCTTTTTCAGCATGTTAGCTTATTAAATTTAAACTTAATAATAGTAACAATATTGTCCTCAGATAACAAATTTTGGCAAATGTTTTCCCACAAACTAGCACAATGAAAAAATATGTTTAACCATATTGTACACACATCGTTCAACTTTAACCACTGTGTAGTAAGTAGAGACAAAAGGCTGACACAAGTAAATATAATATTACACCGTTGCTGTTAGCGACTACATTTTCTATAATTAAATAGTTTTTCAACTGGCGTACTAATTTTAAATCCCAATTCGAAAAAATGCAAAACTACATCTATGTGAATGCTTAATATTAACTGATAAATTCTCGTTGCCTTCCAGTTGTTCACTGTCGTATGTATGTATACGTTAAACTTATTAATTTAAACTAATGCTTCTAGGTAATTTCATTTATTTTCTACTATTTTAGCATCTACATATTTTTCAAAATATGTAGTATGCAGTACCAATAAGTGAAAACATACATACATCTACTTTGAAATATCACCTATTATTTTGGTAAACACAGAGATTCAAGTCCCAGTTTGTCTGGTAATTCCTTTTATGAGTACCCATATTATGATGAGATAAAAACTGTCTCCAAAATTGGATTAGCCTCCTTACTGGCTAATGGAGAACGTACTGATGAAAGATGTCTGTTGACACGGGTTGTTGTATTGTTTGTAATACTTTGTATATTTAGAAAATGTTTCGTAGACTTACTTTTCAATATCGCTAATAGTCTAAAAATTAAGTATGTAGTTTGGATCTGTATCAGTATGAGCTCTTTAAGAGTAGCATGATGAAAGAATGGTTGATTTCATAATGAATGAATTTAGACCATTTTTATAGTTTTAGCACTTGTTTTTAGTTGAAAGTTTAGCAAAGAAAACTTATACTAATCTTATTTTCTGTTGAAGAAAAGAAAACTGGTTTTACAGAAGTGCATATTATTATTATTTATTTTCTCAGTGGAAATTTGAATCGATATATATTTACTAATTTTCCTTTTTGCATTTATTTAGGCATGTATGTTTTTTACTCCTATGAGCCATTACCACTTGCACATAAAATATAAAATGTTTATATTACTGATGATGATTATTTTCTGATGAGTTATCACTATGTTCTTGGTGAAATTGCTGGTGGTGCTGCTGGTGAGCATGGAACTGTGCAAGGTGGGCTTCTAAATCAGCAATTTGTATGAATGTGGTAGTTGATCCACTTGCACTACTCCCAGGATCAGATGTGGCAGCTGAAGACGACAGCATTCCCAGTTGCGGGCTTGCACTGGAGGAGACCACTGCAGACACTGAAGATGGTGCATGGGGACTTTGCTCTGCTGAGGAAGAGCCTCCATTATTGTTGTTTGTCGTTGTACTTGTACTGGTAGCGGAAGGAGAAAAGGAAAATTTGGCAGCTGAAGGATCATCGGTAGTATTATTGGTGGGACAACTACCGGGAAACATTCCCGTTGGAGACTGTTCTTGTGGTGAGCTGCCCGTGTAAGTGTAATGAGGTGAATTATATGCTGGCACACCATACTCTTCCTGGTGTGAGAACACTGGATAAATTGGCTCGTACCTATTTGGCGTTATTGGCATACTCAGATCACTAACACTGCAACCAGAGTCTTTTGAGGCGTATTTACGCTTCAGGTTAAAACTCACACGTTTTCCTTCCCCTGAGCCACCATTTGTGGTGGTGGCTCCACTCTGCATTTTTTGCAAGTCATCGCCAACAACCAATTCTACGTAGGAACCATTTAGATCACCTATCACTGGAGTTATTGGTTCATCGTCCAGCTGGTGATGATCACCCCCTGGAGGAGTAGAACTACCGGTTGGGAGTACTCCTCCGTTTGTCACCTCAATATATAAATCACTTGGTGGAATTGGATGATGATGGTGCGGGTCACTCACATCCAGGTAGCATTTGCCACTGGAGTCATCTCCATTCGCACCGTTTGAAATGAAATGTAGCACAGATGAGCTAATTGTGGAAACTTCCCCTCCAACGCCTCCGGTACCCCCTCCAACTTCAGGATAAGTGCAGCTAAGACTTCGACTATGTGAGCCCCCATTGAGTCCATTGTTACTTCCACCAAGTGTAGCACCATTTAGTCCGTTCATTTTCCCATTTTTGCCTCTATGCAAACTTGTCGAGTTGCCTGGACCACCTCCATTTCTGCCACCCTTCATTTTTAATAACGGGGATTGGTCCTTTGGGATCAGGATCCAGTCTTCGTACTTTATTGGACCGAAAATCTCTTTGAAAGTACTTCCCTCCTCCGAACACCCTGAACTACTGTTCGCGCCCATACTATGTTTCCTCTCATGCCCATTCGTTCGTTCCTTTTCCAGGAAACGCTCTTGCAAGCTGGTTACATAGTCCCAACTGAGATTTAGCGAGGCTAGAATATCACTCAATCCCAGGTTTGTGGGAGTTAGCTCACCATCTCCCTCAATATCCGCGTCCGCATCAATTATCAGTGGACTTGGATTAAGAAGAGTACACTCAGGTGAGGACTTTGTGTCTACTGAGCTTCCATCCTCGTTACTACTAAAGCTTGTCTCCATGCAGGGACCTGCTCCAACAGCATTCCCTTTCTTCTGGGGGGAGCTTAGAAGCCCTTTACCATTCACCAGCATGCTGACCCCGCTGCTGGTACTAGGTCCTGGTTGCTGCTGTAGATGCTCTACGCATACTTCATCCACTCCTACTAAACTGACGCCCCCTCCACCTGTCAACGACTCTTTAGAAAGCATCAGAGGAGAGGTACTGCTTGCAGCCAGACCTGTGCGTTGCGGCTTTGCTGGACCGTGATTATTCACAACCTACAGGGAAAAACATAAAATTTTATTTCTTCTGTCTTTGTACATAAATACTACACCTTCCTCTTTGTCACAGCTTGTGTTTCGCTAAAAAACAATGCATTATTTAACTCTTCTTTATCTTTCATCTACACATCCCTTGTGCAATTATGCATTATCGTGACGCTTACCTCCATCACATCAGCTTCTCAGAAAACACACTTTACCTTGCCATAATTGCCAGTCTGTAAACTTTAACCGTAATTTCCATGATGAAAATTCCATAATATATTCTCATCTTATCAATGAAAAGCAGGGCAAAGGTGTGCTGGATGTGAAATAACGCTACCATTGCAATGAAACCGAACGCTTTTTACCATTTTTCACAATTTTACAGTGAAGCTGTGATCCATGTGCACTGCTCTAAACACCTACCCACTGTTGTTTTATTACCCTCATAGGCTTTGAATAGCATAGTAAATCATTTCCAACTTCTTTTTTTCGAGCAGGTTTTATTCCATTTCTTATAGCAGGTTTACTTGCTGCCATAAAATTCTATGTGAAATGAAATCATAAATAAATCCTTTAATGGCAATCGTTGAGCTTCAAGACATGTGCTACTACTACTACTACTACTGCGCTGTTTCTTGAATTTTCCAATGTTCAAGCTGAACATTTTTATACATAAGTAGTTCAAATACAAAAAAGTAAGAAAAATACCAAACATGCTCTGTAAATGTGGTTTCAGCCTCTACTACTTCTACACTACAATTACATTTTGTGGTGCACTATTGAAAGAATAAACGTGATAATGCGGTTTCTCTACGACAAGCGGTAAACTACAATAACTACAAAAATAGGTTTCTAAATCAAACACAAAGCTGTTTGCGTGTCGTACTTCCTACGGAATTGTAATATGAAAAATTTTCAATGAAAATAAAGTATTTATGTATGCAAAAATAATAGTGACAATGAGTGTGGATTTTCTTTTAAAAGTAGAGAGTAAAATCAAATGAACACAAGATAGAGAAAAACAGTTACATATAATTAATTGCTTAAATAAAGTTTGTAAGAGAAGGAAAGAAAGTGTCTATATTTTATCCCCCAACATACCTTGTAGTGAGATCAAGTTGCACTGGTTTCAATACTAGAAAGTATTCGAGGTGAAGACACAGGTGAAGTCAGAATGTGACAATCAACCATCTCACCACCGCTGTCATGACAATTACCGTTATCATCGCAATTTTTTCCATGATCTTCAAGAGTAAAATTGAGGCCAGTTGTATTGGCGGTGGTTGCTGCGGTAGTAGTACGCATGGAAGAAACATCAATGTTGTTGGTGGTAGTAGTAGTGATGATGGAGTGATTGACAACAATAAAAACATGCGGTGATTGTGATGGTGATGTTGAATGCGATGATGATGGAGGTGATGGTGACGGTAATTGACGTGCATGCAAAGAAGAAAACGGAATGTACTCAAACTCAAATGGAAACTCATCATCAGCCAGCTCAAATCTGTTTTGTGTCGATAACACCTACACAGAAAGAGCAACCGTGTGAGGTGAAAGTGGAAAGAAAAAGAGTAAAAAAATACATCAAAGTAAATACAGCAGAAAGCAAAAATGCATGATACGCTTCATTCAAATTGCATATCATAACCGTAAACGTTTATGTACGCAAGTTAAAAACAACTCAAATAATTCAATGGCTCATAATTCATAGAGTTAAAGTTATGAAAAATTGACAAAAGTTACTATCACATGCTTTTTCATGCAATTAAGTCGACACAACGCCATATTATACAAGCGTAATATTGAAAATTGAAGTAATAGAACTGCTGAAGTACATAAACAAAATGTCATCAGAGTAGAATGCATGTGGCAATCAGCAGCAATTGGTTGGTTGGTAAAAGGATAACATCACAATAAGTACGCCATGCAATTGTGAGTGTAGATATTTCACACTTCCATGCTCATTCCATTTATTTTATTTTCAACGAGTGGACAATGCTAATTCATTTGTCAACTATTTTCACGCATTTAAGTACACTGGCTTTTGTAGGCATTAGCTTTAAACTTTCAAAGAAAAACTCCATTGTACCTTTCTTTTTCTTATCACACGCAGCAACTTTCCCTTTAGGAGAAAGGCAGTGTGATTGAAGACAACTTCATTGTATGTGATGATGCAGTACTCGCTGGTAAAAGTGGCAGTGTGCCGAGCAGACTTAATGCTCATCTAACCTATAATGAATCTAGTTCTAGATTGTCGATGGTACGGTAATATTATAAAGGAAAAAGAATGAATGTCATGGCACACAGTTTGCCTTTATTTACGTCATGGCGTAATGGTTGCAGGGTGTATGGATATGTCATGTTAGATAAAAGTGGTAATTTGAAACTCTAAAGGACTGTTGAGTTGAGCAAGAACACAAGAAGACTGATATTGTGATTGATTGATGTGAAATGTGAGGAAAATCGTTAGTTTAAAGAGTCAAGAGGAGATAGAGAAATCTTGTGAAAGCTAACGCTACTCTTTTCCTTCAACTGCTTAAAGCTATAACATCACTTAGCAATCTTATCGTGGTATGGCCATGGATTATTTTTTCTTCTTAAAATCTGGGTTGGTTCGATACAACTTGATAAAGAATAATAATAATAATAGCAGTGTAAAGTTAGCCCTTCAACAAGTTAGTGGTTAGCAACAGGAGGATCACAAAAGACGAATGAAAGGGAGGGAGGGAGGTTTAGAGAAAAACAACAAAGAGTAATGGGTGATGATGGGGTAAAAAAACACGAGTCAGGCTAGTACAGAGACGAGAAAAAAAGTAAAAACATGTCAAGACTGATTCTAAACACACAGATAGAAAAATAAAAGCTGTGCTAGTTTATCTTGGCTGCGTTTATATTAAGGAAAGGTACATATAGGTAGTAAAGGTCCATTGGTTGAAAGGAAATTATGATGAAATGGCTCCAGCATTTCCTAGCTTAATCTCTTTGGGCTTACGTAGGCAGTAATTATGAGGATAATGTGTATGAAAAAAAGTTGTGCATGTGTGTTATGTACATATGTGTACTGTGTACGTCGCGTTAGGTAGGACAGTTACAGTTTGAGCGTATTATTGCCAGTAGTGTACACGGCCAAGAAATTTACAGAAGATGTTGTCCTTTCAAGAGAAAATGGTGGTGTCGGTGGTCTTATTTTTAGTGTTGCTATGGTTGTTGCTCACCTTTTCTATCCGTGATAGTAGTATCTATTAGTTATGTATGCAGTATTGATGGAGAAGTTGAGTCATCACATTGAAAAAATAACAGTGTAAAAAGGATTTTCATACACGTAAGATGGTAAACTGGTGCTAGTGCTGACTGTAGTACCAGATTTAGTCGTTTTTATCTGGCCTCCACTTTTCCACATATCCATACAAGCCGTATTATGCAGCACAATAATGAGATTTTGTATGCTTAAAGCTAAAGGTAGGACTTCATTTATCGAGTTTACCCGATTTTTGTGTCAATATGCAATATATACATACCAAGAAAAACTTTGATTTCGACCATTCAAGAAAGCAACGACTGTATGAGTCAACATTTTGATATGATTTAAAATAATGTACTTTACAGTTTTTTTACTATCACCTGTTTTAATATTGCTTATCTTGGTTCTTAGAAGTTCAATTTGAGTAGGAAATGGTGGCGGTTTTATCATTTATCAGCCTCGCGTAAACTTAATTGCAGTGACTGAAAAAAACGTAAAACCACCTTACCTATTTTAGTACCCATTTTAGATTTTTTCTTTAACATTAAAATGTATCAACATGCAATTGTCACATCAACTGGAAACATCTTATAAGCTAATAAAATTGGCCAAACTCAATAGGTGAAATCCTACCCTGAATTTATAAGTTGGAAAGGAAAAAAGAAAGATGAAATTGAATATCATAATCACTGATATTACTTGATTGGGTTGGTTTATGTAGCTCAATACTCAATACATTTCTATCCAACGCCAATCTGAACGTGGCAACACGTTAGAAAGCATTATTAACAAAACTGTGGAAAACACTTGCATCAAATATGCATTTTTCAGTAAAACAAAGGGGTCGGTATAATAAATCAGAAAAAGT
>JAHZMZ010004563.1:0-13367 GCA_027743805.1 Lepidocyrtoides sp. E14 | reverse complement strand
AACGTATGTAATGCACATCTTTTCACACATTCGATATATGTCATTCTACATAATATTTTCGAATTCTTTTCTTTCTTAATGTGACTGTTGCGCAATAGTAAGTATTGAGAGAACAAAGTGAGTGAGAAATTGTCCACATATTTTCTAGCAAAATAGTAGAGCAATCAGGAAGGACTTTTACCTAATCTATTTTCGTAAAGCATAATAGATAATATGCTATTATGTACATATGTATTTTGTACTACAAGTACGAACGAGGAAAATTGATGCACGTAAAACAGGCACAAATAGTGATAACAAATTATATATCTATCTGTTGATACTAGTCAGCAGACCATCATCAGTGACGATTCGTCACCTCACGGAAATCCCCTTTGATCAATAATTTATACGATACGATTTATGGTGTTAATTGATGAAAGTGAAAACAAGCTGCTAAGTAAAAGAAGAATTTTACTGTGCAAGTTGGAAACTCATGAATGGCAAACATTTTCAATAATGAATGACCTTTTCTACGTCATGCAACAAGACAGTTCTGTACTTTCATGGGTCTGTATTGAAACGCATATTTTACTTGTATTAACTGTTGAAAGGTATAATTTGTGAACTCGCAATGAATTAGCAGAAGAGAGGAGGAGGTTTTTCACCTTAGAATACGTATTCCGAGCTTTTCGTCCATATTGTTGATCTAGAGTCTGCTCTCATCATTATAAATACTAAAGCAGCATTGGCGTTTCGTTTTGCTGCTCGGTGAATTAGTGCTTTGTCAAAAACTAGGTTAATCAATCAAACTAACTCGCGTTTGTTACTGCAATAGCATGCGAGAGCACATCAATTTAATATGCTTAATATAAATAAAAGTCTCCTAAAGACCAAGAAATCTCACACAGCTTTTATGGTGGTTAGTGTTATCAAGCAAACAAAATTATGAAATCATATTGCTCAATATACTTTAAAGAAGTACCTACCATATAATATAAGTTGTATTATGTCCTTGACAGTCTAAATAAAACTTAATCCTTTCGCTACTTGAAACTGCGTGATGTGTGATTTATTGCTATATATTTTCAATTATAAGCTTTAATCATACTTTTAAGCAAAGGAGACAAAAATAAACCAAGGTTGCTTACAAATCAAAGGATATTCTGATTAATTGATAGGAGAATACCTTATTAAAGTACCTTTGACTGTCAATTGGCGAATGATGCATTTGAGAGAATTAATACGTGTACTGTATAAGTGAACCAAAGGAGCAAATATGCTGACATGCAATGAAGTATCAAAATTTAATGAAGGTTGAGAGGAGCTTTGAAGTACCCGATGATGGGAGCTGTCTTAAAAATGTGTTTAAAGACAAAACCAACATTCTCAAGAAGATGAGCGACTGTCACTGTATACCGAGAGTCTAGTACGCACAAAACTGATTTAATGGTAAAGATAGTTTAGTTTAACTGTTATTTTTTGCAACTGTTTGCTTCTCAATCCCTGACGAGGGTTTATGGAAAATAAACCAAAACGTTGGATGTAAAGTTAATTATTCCCACTCGTAGAACTCTTATTTTATTTATCATTTAATAGTTTAGTTTGCTTGTAAAGATATTTTACTTCAAAAGATCTGCATCACTCGTCATCATCATTGCACATTCGGGAGAGTCGGGACTCATTGTCAACGACAGTTTTTTTCAACTATTCATTTTTTAAATCTGTTTATATCGTTTGCTAACCCAACTGTGGGTTTTTGCAACCATTTTCAACGTTGCATAATATCAGTTTCATCTTTTATCATTAGTATATTCTTGAAAAAGGGTTTTAATGACCACGTTATTGTTATTATTGTTGCATTAGTTTGAATTTGCTGCAAGGGATGATGGACACACTATAATACTTGCCTGAATCCGTGTCTGACGTATAAACATTGAAATTTGGTGACAGCGACAGGATAACATTGCAAAAAAAATATGATATTCTAACCCAAGATGTACGCTAGCAATTATTTTGGATAGTTAATGGTCTATAGTGCCGTCGTTGTCGCATCGTTGTGTCATGCTACTATTATTATTATTATTATTGTCGTAATAATAGCCACCACCATTGGTATCTTCTTCGTGTGAATTCTGAGAAAGACTTTTTGAATTGCACCTGAAAACTCAAGCAAAGTCTTCCACACAACATTGAATTACCTGAGATTATGAAATTGTCATATAATAGTACTTTTTGACGATGATAGGATAACGTAGAGATCATTACTCAAAAAAGTGACAATTTATAACAGAGAGATGACCAACAATAATAGCCATGAGGTTATTGCAGTAATAATTCTTTTCAATTTTTATCAAATGTCTCGGTTAATGTTCTCGCCATCAACGTGGTAAAAAGACTAATGTTACTAGAAACTTGACAATGGAAGAAGGGAGGCAAATTAGGCAACTGCATAGCCAGAGCCACCACCACCACAAAAAAATCAGTTTTTGAAACACCAAAAACCTAAAGTCTTAACAAGACATTACAATTCAAAATGACTAGTACTTATGTATAATATCGATACGCCAAATTATTCGTATTCGTCATGTATTGTCTTATTAGGACTGCCATTTTATGGTTTTAACTTACACGATTTTTCATGCCAAATGTCAAAAAAACTCGTTAATTATTCCAAATTTACTAAACTGTTCCTGTCTCACCGATCATATTTGGAGAAAGGGACATTATTGGTAGTGGAAAGATTAATGAAAAATACATGACACACATTTTGGGTAATTAATTCTGTTTCAAACAGTTTCTTTTCATTTAAGCGGCGCATCGTGATAGTTGGATAAATTGAATAAACAGTTAATTACCTATAGTTTATGATGATGGCCATGTTTTGAGAAAATAAATACAAGTAAAAAGGAGAATGCATGCATACGGCTCGGTTAGTTGGATAGATGTTTTTTGCTCACTTATTCTTGTAGCCAAATAATGTGATAAAATAATGAAGTGGAAAGTGAATAATTGAAGCAACAATATTCTCTCCTATTGTATTCCAGGTACCTACAAATCCCTCGTCTGAAAGTTCTAAAAAGTACCTTGTGAACTTTTGAAAAATATGCATGCAAATTTTGAAACTTGAGTAGGTAGGTATATTATGAAACTAGTAACTGTTTGCCGCAAGTATTCAATCTAAGCATGAAATAATGCACTTCCTTCTCATTACACATGAATGTTGCATTTAATATTTGTACATTTTTCGGGGAAGTTCCCTCTGTAGACAAAATATAGATTTGCGCAATGTATAATTTTGCTTTGCATAATTTCTGCTCTCCTCTGTTAAAGAAGAGCCTGCCTGTGCAATTTGGCAACAAAGACATTCTTTATTGTTTCCGTTTACACCGTTTGACATGTTTTTATAATGTGTTGTTGATTCTATCAGGAACAAGAAAAAAAAAATTATTTTGAACGTGTCAAATCTCTACATATAATTATTTTAAAACTCTTCCTGTGTTTTCGTGAGTTTAACGGATAACTGCAAAGATGAGATCTATTCCCAATTTTAGGGGCTCCTTGTGTTACCGCTTTTAAATTACTTAAAGTAGAGCACTTGCAAATTATGCATAAGTATTTTTTTTACTTTTTCATTCTGTTCATTGTAGGTAACACTTAAATTACTCTGACTAACCGCAAGTATGCGCCACAAAACTGCATGGATTCATTTGTATTAAATAAATATATATAATAGAAAGAACCGAAAAACTTTTCAATTTTTTACCATCACCGGCACCATTCTTCTCTGGGGACAGAATTAGATAGACAGAACTAAACTTCAATGAACAAAGACTATTAAGTATACAGATGCGCATGAGAATGCAGCCAAATCGAATGTTTTCAAATTATGTATTCATATAAAGATATGAATCACCGTTATCAAGCCGTACAATAACCTTATTGTGAATTCGGTTAAAAATAAGCATTGTAAAAATGCCGCAGTTGTTTGCTTCTAATAAGCACCAAGCCACTTACACAAATGATATACCATAATAATAATATAATTAAAATGACAAAATTATATAATGTGTGAAGAAAGGCGGCTTAGTTTGTAACGGTGGCTCTCCTTTTAAAAGTTTGATCATGTAGTAGTAATATTTTAAGCTCTAATCGATTTTGTGACATGTGTGTTGTTTTGTATGCAGCTTATACCCATGTAAGAAATAGCTAAAACAAAACAAAATGCAGGTATTCTCTTCACATGATGGTATGATGACTTTGTGCTTAAAGACCAACTATTTAATAAAATCAACCAATAATAAAAAAAATCAAAATCAGATTAAACCTTTTTGAAGTAAGTGTCATAATTAACGTAGCAAATACTGTTTAATTTGAATTTTTAAAACTTTCATAATGATATGGCTTAAATTTATGATCGCTACACAAATTTTCAACATGAGAAGCTGCATTAAAAGTTTAAACTCATACCAAAACTCAAAAACCCTTATAGAAGACCATTTTGTAAGCGTGATGTACTAGCAATGATGATGAAAATTATGACGATGCACGAAGAGGACGCTTCTGCAAAACTCCTACTCTAAACATCATAAAACACATAATAGATTTTTTTTCTCTCTCTCTAGCTCCCTTCTTCTGTCCTCGTTGCCTTCATTCATTAAAAGCAATGCATCAGGTGCTCATTATGATGGTGTTTACCGAGAAGAAGGGACTTTTGCTTTTCAAAACAGGCATAATGTGCCTACTACCATGTTCAAATACTAAATCTTTTTATGTATTGTTACTGCATTTATTTCATGATGACGATGATTATAATAACCAACATAGCCACACTTACCAGGTGAGAAAATGGAACGTTTCTGCATTATCTTGCCACTATATTTTACTCTTCATCCTTTCATGTGATGTTATATCAGTCGAAATAATAAAAATAATAGAAAGACTCGATGCTGAATTGATGTCTAGCAAAATGAATGAATACACACATTTTAGTACACGTAGATGAGACTAGTACTATGTCAAATATAAATTGCATTCAAACTAAATCTCGGCGTCTACTCTGTTACAACAGTCTTGTTAAATACTATTATTATTATTTGTCTGTGCATACACAGAAGCTGTAAAGAAATGAGAAATGATGAGCTACTATCTGGAGGTGTCAGTATTAGTATATTCTTTCTGCATTAATATATAACTATGATGTTGATAATAATAATAAAAGTCATAAATGATAGCATAAACCAACTTGCAACAAGGTTTTAACCATGTTTCATGACAAAACCATGCGCTGTGTTTACATATTTGAAAAAAATATATACACATTATTTGCAATGAACGATGATGACGATAAGTGACAGTTGGGTACATAAACTGTAGTGGGTTTATAAGGCGACACAAGTGTCCGAATCCTTACCAGTTGACGACGACTCATCAGTCAAGGCAAATGTAAAACCAAGAACAGCGTACTAAACATTGTGTGTGTATAAAAGTGTCATCACCGAGCTTTTGGGGGAGGAGGAGAGAGCTTATTTGTACGCAAAAAAAATCAAAGTACTTTTCCCATTGGGAAATTTATTTCGGAAAGCTTGTTTCTGAAGTGAGCCGCTGGTGACGACACTTCATCATGAAAACATTTTTGGTATGTCACGGGGACTCCTATTGAATTGATTCTCTGGACCTCTTTTGACTTTGCAAAAGTACATTTTATCATTATTTTTTTCAAGATTCTTTCATCCGCGTTTGCGGTAGCTTTTGCTGGAATTGGAGGTGGTGGTTTTGGTGGCGGGTTTGGAGGTAAGACTTCATTATGTGACTTGAAGTAGATTGGCAACTACTATAATATGCCTTAACATGTCATATTATTTTACAAACCCGGTAGGTGGAGGTGGAGGCGGAGGCAGTTTCGGAGGTGGCGGAGGCGGCTTTGGTAAGAGTTTATTATGTGATTTGAAAATGAAATAAAGATGACGAATAGAGGGATAATTTTTTGATAAAATCCATTAGGTGGTGGAGGTGGCGGTGGATATTCTGGAGGTGGAAGTAGTGGCGGTAAGATGCTTATTTCTTATTTTTGTCATTAGCACTGATTTTTCAAAAACCAAAATTTACCTCTCTACTCATATATATCTGTCATTTAGGTGGAGGATACTCTGGGGGAGGGGGAGGTGGTAAGTTTAACAAAAGGAGGCTTGTAGTGTGGAGTGATGTAAAAATACAATTTAATTACGCCCAAAAACAAAATATTTTTGAAAATATTTGAAATTTTAGGTGGAGGATACTCTGGAGGAGGTGGTGGAGGAGGAGGAGGTGGTACGTTAAACATTTTAACATAACCGATTTTTCGGTTTTTTCGAATTTAACGGTTTTCAACCGTTAGGCGTTAGTTTAGACTTATAAGCAATTCAATTCCGATTTAACGAGTTTTTATTTTTTTAACGGTTTTTTTGGTTTTTCAGGCGTTCAAAAGCATATTTCGGTTCATGTCGGTCAACCAGAGGTAATCAAGCTTATCCTGGATTATCTTGTGTACTTAAAAATACTTTATTGTTTGTCATCTATCAATAAACACATTTTAAATTGTTCCAGCCACCAGAACCACGACCATCTCGTCCTCAACAACAAGTTACTCCAGATCCAGGTACATTCTAAAGAACATCATCATTAATATAGCGCATTGACTTTCCTTTTTCACAGCGAATCAATTTTCCCTTTTAGGGCAAGATGTAAAGATAAAACCAGCACCACCACCAAAACCAACGAAGCCTGAGGTAAACCAGAATATTTTATATTTCCGCTGTTGAGCCGGTTATTTTAAAAACTTTTTTTTCTCTTCAGGTATATTTTATCCGGTACAAAAATGGTGGTGGAGGAGGAGGAGGAGGTCAACCCCAGTATGGCGCTCCAGGACCTGCACCTGGACCTGCTCCAGGAGGATCATATGGGGCGCCATCCTTTGGCGGTGGTGGCGGTGGTAATGGGCCGCCACGTTCTCAATATGGAGCCCCTTAAGTTTCTATACCGTGCCATTAACACTGTTGTAACAATATTAAGTATTTTGATAACCCTTATAACGAATTTTCAATTCTCAACATCACCATACCTTTCAACTAAGTCTGATCTTTTCCACCTTGATTGCGTTTTGGTGTACGGGCCTTTTCTCAGTGCTTTAGGGAGAATGTACAAGCATTTCCTCTCACAAACAAAGTTACCATTCATCTTTTCATTTCCTAGCATAGACTCTATAATAAGCATACAACGACATTTAAAAAAGATTTTTCATACTTCCTTTTTTATAAGCTTCCTGATTCTTTAGCCTTCAAAACAATTCTAAATCTCCACTGATAAGTACTGTTTCACTTCATCTTTTTTCTTTTATTTTTGTATTGCTCATTTCTTTACTCTAAAAGTATTTTTAATTCTTCAATCCTCTTAGTCATATTATAATCCCATAAATATTCATTATATTTTTCTAATAGTTTATCATTTTAATAGCACATTACACAAGTGCAATTTTGATGAATGCCTCAAGTTCTACGTGCACTTTTCGCTTTTTTCTTGGTTCATCATCACATTTTAAATCTATTGTGATTTCTTCACATATTTTTCAACTTTTGCTATTTTTGTACTTAATGAAACAAAAAAAGTCTACATTAAAAAATTGAAAAATAAAACTTTCAGTAAATAAACGATATACCAACATAATCTCAAGACGCCCCAGTTATTTGACAAATTATATTCCTACACAGTGAAGATGATATGAATATGGGATCTGTTTCTGCCCATATCTTTGGCTGCAACACTTCATCATGAATTCATTTTGTTTATTAGTTCACATCACACCGTGATACAAGCTAATTCAACTGCACTCATATTATAAGAACACATTTGAACACTTGCAATTTGCAATTCATTTGAAAAGTGGAGGTATAAGGCTAGTCGTGACTGGTGTCTGAGGAAGTGATGGCGAAAACAGGCCAAACAAGTCGGAAGAAGGTAATTTACCACGGCGAGAGCCCAGTAGTACAGTGTTAACATAATTTTTTTTTTGATGTTTGTGCGGGAATGATGATGATGGCCATATCGCACGCTAGTAATAATACGCAACATATAGAGAAGACAAGTAAAAGTGAAACCCAACATGGATAAACTGAGCAAAAAAATAAATAAATATTATGTTCGCCATGCATTCTTATTATTACTATCATGTTTGTGTATTCTTTGTTATGATTTCTTACTAGTACGTAAAGTACATTATTTATTGTTATTGCACAGGTATACTTTGCCTTGTTCGCGTAAAACTTGCTAAAATTTCATTTAGCTGCATTTGAGAAATGGTAAACGTAATACCATAAAATCTAAAGAAGGAAGTTGAGTAAAATATTAGGCACATGAAATGCATAATATACATGTATAGCAAAAAATGTATACTCTGCAAGCATGCATCTGCGAATCGAATCGATTGCATTCTGATGCAGTTTCATGCAATTTTTTTCCTTAGGTGTAACAGGCAAAACAAGATATTTCTTTAGATTCTTCGTGATGCGTTGAAAAAAAAATTTATTTTGAAAGAAAATTAATGTTCATGGTGGAGGGTATTTTGAATATTTTTATGAAGATGGACAGAGATGTTGCAACAAAGTAGTAGTGGTGTCTCTGAACAGTTATACAAAGTGACAATACTTTTACTGCTTACACATTTCGTGTACGCATGCATTATTATTCTTGTAGTATTAGAAATGCAAATGAGTTTTTGGACAGTCGAATGAATCCAAATCCAAAAAACATCAAATAGGGACTTGAAGTATGCATTCTTTATATTTATTTGTGCCATTGCGCAGGTAATAATTTGAATCCTTTTCAGTGTACTGAACAGTGAGCCACAGCATGTAATGATTTGGTGATGTAACACCATCAGAGACATTTTTTTATTCATGGGCAAGCACTTGTAAAATGTTTGCAATAAAGATGACAAAGCAGAAATGGTTACGTATGAGAGACTACTATCATCTTCATTTTTACTAATGACTGAGAGAGAACAGAATCATGTGCATATGGAAATTCAAATCTTTATGTAAGGGTTGTTATCAATTTATACTGATATGATGTATTAGTAGCACAGTCCCTAATTGAATTATATGAACAAACGATCCTACGGATACGTGAAAAATTGACACGTTTCAAATGCACCCAGTTTATGGATAAGAAATCTGAATTTAAATACTGCACGTTGCTTTTTCATCACTGTCATCATCATCATCTAGCCAAAGTCAGCTCATCTTCAAGTGACTATCCCGCATTCAATATTGCACAATACTTGACCAATTGCACAAGTTTCATTATTACTTTCGTCAATATTGAATAGATACATCTATTTAGAGTCATATAATTTTGTCTAATCGTAGGGCATTTATTCAATTGATTGATTATAGTCATCAAAATTTTTATAGGGGAAACTGCAACGTACAAATTGGCCGATTGGTATTATTACTGCATAGAAAACTTTTAGATTATCAAGAAAGGTTACATTTCCTACCTGTTTCGTCTTCCTCGTCTAAAAATGATGCATCTATGTAATTGAATTGAAAATATCAAGAGGGAAAGTTGGATCACAGCATGACACGAGCAGACATCACCACTGAACGACATTATTGCATGATGTCAAATCATTTGAGAAAACATAATAGCTTAAATTAACCAAGTCAATTGCGTACTTTCATGTGTATGCAATAATGCACTTTACTAATGGGTGCATCGTAAAAAATGGCTGAAAGTCAAATTGACGTTCAGAAACGCATATTATAGTGAAACATGAAAACTCTCGAAAGAAAAATTGCGCTACTCTTGGATGATTGGATGTAATGTATTAGGCCCGTTGTTGTTGTATTTTGCTGTGCATTAACAAAAAAAATCCCGTGATTTATATTATATTGGCGATTTCTTGATTAATACGTAGAATTTATTTTATTTGTATTGATAATATCTGTAACTCTGTACTTTTGTTATTATGTACTTGACTAATTTTCCCATTTATCTTTTAAACACGATTTTGAAAATCTGGGATTTTTTTAATTCAAAATGAAAGACATGATGTAGATAGTATATACGTTCGAATCCCTTGCTTCTTAAACTTCCTTGAGGTGGTAATGTGACTGACTAAAAAAATGATGAATATTTTCTATATTTTTTATTGAGCATTTGCGATTTGAGCTTCCAAGTTGGCAATGATTTCTGGTGGAACGCCATTAAGAGCTTGGGCGAGATCTCCACCGTTGACACGGTCGTTACGTCCGAGTTGGAAATAAGCAACCTAGAAGAGTTGGTAAAAACAACACGCCATGAAATTTTCAGAATTTTTTTTTAAAAAAAGGTTTAAAACACGATTTGCTGCTCAATTATTGTATTGTTTTTACCTGGGTTCCAGAGAAAGTTCTGTCAACAACGGCACCCTTTGGGATCAAGCTCATTTGCTGGGCCTGTTTCACAGCCTCATCAAAGTTTTGTGGGAATGGCAAAGCCAATGTGGCCACAATCATGACAGCCAAAACAACGCAAACAATGAGGGCACGCATCTAAATAATATGATCAAAATAAACTCCAATAAATGACAAGCAACAAATTTCCACACAGCACAACAATTTTAAAATCCAAGTTCACAGAAACTTTTTTCAAATTACAACTTTTCTCAAAAAAATAGTATTTCTTTTTACCTTGATGATAAATTTAACAAAAAACTAAGAAAACGTAACAAATTGACACTACTTTTTTTCTCAATTGCTAACGAACAACTCGTGTGAGCTTTCAAACTTTATATCATACCATTCACAGGTCAGTCAAGAGTTTATATACCATCGATGGTCATGATGAGCTTCCGATATGGGTATTTCTTTTGGTTAAGGTGATTCTTTTGTGACCGCAGGTTATATGAGGGCACATGTTTCATTATTACGCATGATATTATGTAGTATCATCATTAACGCCGACCAGTCACGGTACGGTTTATAAAAAATATACAAATCTTACACCTATATCTTTATAACCTAAAGACAATAACATGCAATACTTCTACTACTACTACTACTATTACGGCTATAGAGCAACAACAACAATAACTCCTTTACATAACACTGCATTGTTAATTTCCTTTGACATTTCACATTATGATGATATGAGATGGGACAATCGAAATAAAATTTTTTTGTTGTGGTGTACGCAACAATACAAAAGAGGTTCATAAAAGGAAAGGGTACGTACGATTGTAGCAGAAATACAATCAATATATATATACTCTTATTACTACGGTGCATCCACACAGGCCAATAAACATATAGAAGCAAATAATAATAATAATAATTTATTTTATTATTTAGTAGTTTTTTTCTGCAGTTTGCATGTTTGAAAAGGTACACAGCAATCACGTCGTCGTGATGCAAGTCAAAATTCTGATTATGAAGTGCACTGACAGAGATGAAAAGATTTGTTGTTTTTACGTGCAACTAGAATGCATGTGAGATAACAAACAGCGTTTTTCACTAGAATGATGAACTGAAATAAATGCTATGTATACTCATATCAGTGTTTAAAGATCATTATTATTTCAAACCAAATAAAGTCTTTTGTTACCTTCACACTTCCATTATTTCTCGCCTCTTTGTTTCCTACTAAATACATGGTACTCATCTTCACGACGAGCTGATTGTATAGGCTATTTCACTTAAATTATAATATGTGTAGGTTGTCTTTGAAGATGTTCGTGTCGTGTCCGACCGAAAAGATTTTTTTTAGCCATTTGTGAATATTAGCAATTCCATTCGAAATACATGAAAGTAGTGGTTGATTAGATGTGTGTCAAAAGTCAAAATCTTGTGCTGCTGTAAGCTCATTTATCTTCATTGATCATATAAACTAAATTAATCAAGAGAACCAATAATCATTTCAAAATTAAGGATCCTTTTAATTTCTCATCTGTGCACAAATTATGATGAATAGATATGCCTGAAATCAGTGATTAATTATTACGACCGCTGCTGTCACAACGGGTGATTGCACATTATTCCATCATGAATGGAGTGAAGCCATATGTGAAGCTAGTGCTATTAAAATGTAGAATTACCTACATTGTTCGACATTGTAGTATATGATCAACCAATATAAAGAAGATTCTAATTATTTATTTTTTTGTTATCATGAAAAGCTATTGGCAATTACAAAACTGACATGCCACTGCCATTCGTCATTTTTAATGGTACAAAACGGCATCGATTGCAGAAAATTATTATGTAGAAATCCTCTCTACTTTAAAGGACTAGTAACTGTCAATCTTTCCTGCTAGAAATGCATAATATTATTATTACATAAACGTTACAAAGGATGCTGCTCCTGATGATGAAGAGGCTGTTGTGTGTGAATACGTATATAAAATGATGAATGAATGATTCTGTATAAAGGTAGTGAAACCCTTTTGCACTGGACAGTCGATGTTAGTAGAATTGACCGGTGAATTATTTTTTTAAACATTCAATTTTAATACAGCGTAGGTATTTCTACAACTAATCGTAAGAAGCGTACATACAACATAAATAGTATATTTAAAAATAACTATATAATATTTACCAAGAAACTTATTTTTCTAGTAGTCAGAAAGAGGCTACAAAAAGACAGGAAACACCAAGTATTTATGCTGTACGTTACGTGCAATAGTACATCTTTTTATGCATCCAGATCCCTCTCAATTATTTGTTTACTGGTCATTGGAACGAAGAAAATTTCAGCTTTTTTTAATATGACAGCGTTTACGATGTAACCCTTTTTAAGAAATAAATGACACTAAAATTAAAGCACGTTAGCCAAAACCTCGATATTTGAGGTTACAAACTTTTTACTACAGAATACAAACGCATTCAGCCAAGTTTATCAGGCTTATACCTACGCAGATTTCATCACGATGGCTTGGAGCATTCGCCATGATGGAGTATACTAGCGCTTCTATTTGAAGATGTCATTCTTATCATTTATCGTACTCCATGTTTGACATCTTTCTGTTTTGTCTTGGATTCTAGCATCCTATTTCGACAATTTTAAATATGCAAGGCGAGTGCTAAATGAACATTATTTTCATGAACCTTTAACTAATTTACATGTTCTTATCCTATTCTTATTTATCAATGTCTTTATTGCGAAATATTAGCTACGCAACGCCCAAAACCTCTATTTAAGCGTTATTCACCATACTTCCTAAATTGTGGTACAATATTTACCTATTCAAGTGTAGTTTAGTATCATTGACGGGGCTAAACAAGGTATCAAACCAGAGATATACTAGAATATATAGATGTAAAATCCCCATACATAATTTCAAAATTCATGCCCTGAGAGGATTTTCTAAAACGTTA
>JAHZMZ010004562.1:0-17226 GCA_027743805.1 Lepidocyrtoides sp. E14 | reverse complement strand
CCAAGTCCTACCCCTGGAATGATGAGTTCTACTCCGTATCCTCCACGTCCTCCAATGGCTCCATCCCCTACACCATTTGGCCGACCGGGACCACATCAGCCATTCCCATCTTCAACTCCTGGACCATTGTTGAGACCACAGCCTTCCCCGTTCCCACCTCAGCAACAAAACCAACATCAATTCAATCAGCAACAACAACATCAACAACAACAAGCACCCCCACAATTCCATCAACAACAACCACCACAGCAAGGACCTCCACAATTCAATCAACAACAACAACAACCACCGCAGCAGCAGCAGCAGCAGCAGCCTCCTCCACAGTTCCATCAACAACAGCAACAATACCCACAACTTGGACAACAACAACAGCAGCAGCAACAGGGCAAGAAACCAACATTAATCGTGCAAACACCCAACGGTCCCACCGGAAAGAAAAATACTTACGTTATCACTGGAGGTGGAAGCGAGCTTCCCGAGCTGAATAAAATCATGAAGGTTCTCAATGATCTTCATGTCGACTCTGAAAACGCTCCTGCACAACAGCAGCAGCAGCAACAACAACAGCAGCATCAACAGCAACCGTCTCCTCCACATCAACAGCAATACTCTCCATCTCCTTCATCGCCTTTCCCATCCTCGACCACTCCTAGACCTGCAATATTCCCTGCTATCCAAGCATCACTTTCTTCATCTTCCCCCGCACAATTTTCTCCAACTCCATTTTCTCCCTCACGCCGACCCATGTCTCAATTTTCTCCAAATGTCATGATCAAAAATGCTAACCAAGGCATTACGCCAAGCGTAGCTCCTGGAAGTTTATCCTCTGCTGCCACGACTGCTGCTTCGATTCTTCAGCAACAGTTCACTGCTTCGTCAACCACACCTAGCAGCATGATCAGTCCAAGCAGTGGACGTCCTCATATAGTCAGTTCCACCTACAGCCCTGCTGGAAAAGTGTCTCCAGTTATGCAAATTATCCAATCCATCCAATCGCAAGTTCCGGGTGTTCAAGTTAGTCCATCAATTCAAACATTTGAACAAAAACAAAATCAACAACAGCATCAACATGCGTCACCTTCCACACCACGACCAGTAGTGGTGTCATCTCCAAGACCCCAGATGGTATCAGCTACCCCGTCACCAATAATGTTCTCTTCTCCACGACCTCAGCAAGCCATGTCAGCTTCGCCTAGTCCAATAATGTTTTCTTCTCCACGACCACCTACGGTTTCAGCATCCCCAGGACCAATAATGTTTACATCGCCCCGACCTCAGGGGTCACCAACTCCAACACCAGGACATGTCATGGTTTCTTCCACTGGATTCCCAAGAGTTATCAACGTTAGTCCATCGGCATCTGACACTCCACAGTCTATTCATCAAGCAGTAGTGGAAGCTATCATGAAACAACAAGCTGCAGAAAATGGAGGAGTAAGCCCATCTTCCGGAAGTCAGATTATTGTTACTTCAGGAGGTGGCGGATTTGGCGGACTTCCTTCTCCAGGTCCAACTTCGCAATACATTGAGGTTATTCCAGCAGGAGGAGTCATACCTGAATTGGGTGGAGACTCTAGTGCCAAACCATTTGTGGTAAAACTCCCACAACAACACACACCACCTCAACAACAATATCAAGAGCATCAACAAAATCATCATCAATCCAGCTCTCATGAGCTTGAGCTGCCCGGCTTGGAACTAAATGATCAAGACGTTCGTATTCAAAAGGGTTCTTTGGAAAGGCACGAGGTGTTTACAGAAAAATCCCGTGCGCAGTCCATGTCATCTCAATCCATGTCCATGTCAACCTCAGTGGAAAGCCGAGAGAATTCAAGACCAGTGTACAGCAGAGAGCGATACAACAGCGGTGGAGTAAAAACTCATCATCATAGCAAGGAGGTGAGCGACGACGAATACCCTGAAAAGAGTCAACGTCCTTCATACGACACCCACAGCAAGGAACAGTACGACATTGTGGAAGCCGCCTTGAACCCCAACAGGAGAATGTACAGCGGAGAGAATAGCAAGCAAGATGGGATTTCTGAGGAACAACATAAAAATAGAAAGGATGTCAGCGGAGAAGAAAAAATGATTGAGAGGGTTGTCACTGAAGAGAAAATTGTTTGGAAGCAGGGTCCTGGTCAAGGGGAACTGATTCCGGCAAAGGTGCGTACAGAAGAACGGATTATTATCAGACCAAGCAGTAAAGAAGTGATGGACAGCGAGTTCTCCCAGAGGAGAACTCCATTGTCCTCTGTAGAAATGTTGATGGCGGCCAACAGTAAAAATAAAGATATTAGTGATGGCGGCAGAAGCACTGCGGCAGATATTGCCAGTATTGAGCGATTTTTGCAACAGGAAAATAATAGTAAACAGATGACCAGCTCGTCCTCCCAATCGCAATCCAAAGAAGTTTCCAACTCGGCTAATAACCCTGCAGGATCAACTTCCAATTTTGCTGGAATTTTAAGGTCAAAAATGAAATTTGACAGATTGATGGAGAGACTGTATCCTTCCAAGCAGCTTGTGAGTCCATTCACAATTTCCAATAATAGCGCAAATTTCCATCATAATAATCAACATCAACAACAGCATCATCATCATTCCAAAGAGATTATCCCTACGGTGGCAAGCTCGCTGGTAACCAATGCTCCAGAATCATCTGCAACTCCTTTGCTGTCATCACCCGTTGGGCCTACAATGGCAAGCATTATTGCAAGTACGTTGGGCGGTTTGGCTAGTCCAACTCCAACTTCTGCTGGAGGAGATCAAGGAAGATTTAAAATTCGACCGGGCGATGTATTCAATCACGTGCCAAGTGAAGACGTTCAAAAGGCTCAGAACCGTCCCGAAATACTTCTCGGAATGAGTCCCAGTGGTCAACCAATGATTATTCAGCAGAGTAACCCAACGTCACAAACTGACCCATCCAGTAGTACAACAAATGAGGTGGAACAAAGGCTAATTTTTATTCCCCAGGGCACCGCAGCTTCCACCTCGAATAGATCGAACAAGCCAAAAATTCTAATTACGACCGTTGATGAGTTGCCCGATTTAATGGCACAGTTGAGCGGAAGTGGAACAAATCCTGAAGTGAGAATGGTACCTGACAAGGCCACCTTGGAGGCGGAGCTTGCAAAGATTGCAGCTTCTTCTACAATCGAAGCTCAAACACAAAGGACAACAAGTGCAAGCACAACAACCACCACCACCACTACTACTACAACAACCCCTGCTCCACCTCCCCCGCCGCCACCACCTCAGACAATACCACCATCTCCATCTGATATTCCTTCTATACAATCGTCATTATTTAGAATACCGCCAACGCCCACGTTCAACAACAATAACAACGAAATTCGTAGAATGGATGGACCTGACAGGGCATTCACTTGGCATCCACAAATTAACACGACAGTAGCCTCTCCCGTTTCCACCACCATGTCATTTGACAACACACGACGACTTGTGAGTGGTCTTGGAGCTGGAATGTTGCATGCCATGTCAGCAGGATTTGGAAATGTTGGAAACGGCTTGATCAATAAGTATGCATGGCTGGGACCCTCAGCAATGCCTCCTTCTATACCATGCAAAATGGCATTCCTATTCCCATTTCCACAACGGTTCACCATTCTCAACAAAAAGTGCCAATAGTTGGACCTTACCAACAAGTTTTGATCCAACAACACCAGCAGCAACAGCAGCAAATCAATGATCAGAACAAAAATTCCCCTCCGCTGGGTTATTACGGTTATAAATGGAGCAATATTATGCCAGAACAACCGCCCACATTGCCCTCTTCGACAAGTACTACAACGACTACAGTGACATCCTCAACTTCTTCAACAAAGTCACCCGAATATACTCTCAAGTACAGAAGTCAGTACAGAGAAGATGAGCTTCCTAAAGAGGAGAAAATTAAGCCAGTAGCGCCTGTGCATAAACTTAAGAAAGGAGTCAAGGCCAGGGTCAAAACCACTGCGAGAACGACCGTCAATCCAATTGATCCTGTGAGTGCTGAGGAGTATGACGATGCTGATGAGGAGGATGAGGAAGTTGAGCAAGAAGATTTGATTCCACATGAAACACTAGTGCCTAAGCATGCTGGTAGGGGCAAACTGAAAGGTCGAGACAGAGATGCTGACGAGGATAATGACAATGATTCTTCTCCAGAGGACAGACGATCCGAGCAAAAGAAACAAAAGGGACACAGAAGAAGACGACCTGGAAAATTGACCAGGGAGGATGAAGAAGAGGAGAATGAGGAGGAGAATGGAAAGAGGAAAAAACTAAAGTTGAAAAGTCGTCCAACAAAACCCACTTACGACGAGGAAGATGATGCATCTCCCGCTCCGAAACCGGTGAAGACACGCTATCAACAGCAGCAAAGCAATAGAAGATCTGATGTTGTTGAGAATACCAGTGAGGCAGACATGGAGGATGAGGATTATGAGGTGTACGATGTTAAACCTGTTTTCAATGTAAACAAGCGAAAGAACAAAGCTCCAGTGACTACTACCACTACTACGACAACTCCAGTACCACCGACAACAAAGGCAACGAAGAGTAAAAACAAAGCCATTTACGTAAATCGAGAAATGTTTATGGTTTCCGGTGAGGAGAGAAGTAAAGAGAGTAATAATCCCAAAGCAGAGCCCGTTTATCAACCATCCAGTCAACAACAGCCAGCATTAAACAGCGTAAACAAATACCCAATTCTTCAGGCACCTTCAATTATCAGCGGTCAATCTGTTGTAATCAAGTCTGGTCCAGGAAACTCGGACGAGCAAAAACCCTCAACGACGACAACCACGACGACATTGGAACCAAAACCAACTTCTGCCAGCACCACTACTACAACTACTACCACTACAACGACAAAGCTGACTACACCAAAAGCCAAATCAGTATCTACCTCATCTGGAAAAGCAGGTGGTGGAGGAAAGGGGAAGAAGCATCATGATGAAAATCCCGAAGACTATACGGACGCTCAAGATGAGCTGAGGTCACTTTTGAAAAAAATCCAAGATAGATTGGCAACTCCAGACGAGGTTTACGATTTTGGTGACGACCAAGCCTTGTACGACTACTATGATGACTTGAACCAACAAGTGCTCAGCACAAAAGCAACGTTGACATCAACCCCGACAACCAAGGGTACGCAGAAGCCAAGCAAAACCAAGAAAAACGGCGATGAATCTAAAAAGAACAAGAAGGATAAAAAGAAGAAAAATGGAGGCAAAAAGAAGAATGGAAAGAAAAATGGGAAAAAGGGCAAGAGTGGAAAGAAGGGGAAAAAGAATAAAAACAGCAAGAAAAAAGGCAAGGAGAATGTTACCCCGAAGCCAAAGCCAATAAACAAGAAGATTGTGGCAGTGACGCAAAATATTCCCACGAGAAAGCCTGTGCAGCAACAGCAGCAGACAACCACCTCCACTACTACTACTACTACTGTAGCCCCTGCCAAGACTTCTCAGGTGTACTTGCAACATCATCAACGTCATCCGGTAAGCAGCTTGGAACAGTTTACGAATGAGGAGAAAAAGCAAAGTCCACCACCAACTACTCCTACAACAACGTCTACTACAACTACCAGCACAACCACCACTAGTACTACCACCACCACAACTACACCAGTACCTCCAGTACCTATGGCACACTCCATGGAGGAAGGTTATTCTGGTGAGGGAAGGATTGCTGGGGGTGGAGGATCTTCCCAACAATCTGTTTCTGTTGAACAAAATGGAAATGGTAGTGGAGTGTCCTACGTGTATTCAGAGAATGGAAACGCGCCAAGAATGAAAAAGCGACCACTTTGGGTAAGAAGACGAATGGGTGGTGTGGCCACTGGAGGAGTTGTTGGGGCTAATAGTGGGGAAGGCTTACAGTCCGTGAGACTACCTAATGGACCAGCTGGTAAGGTAATAAGATTGGTGAGAAGGAGGAGACCAATGACAGGACTGGGAAGAAGGAGAATGATGCAACAGAGAAGACAGCAGGAACAACAACGGCAACAACAACAGCAACAGAGTTATGAGCAACAGGATTCTGTCAGCGTGGAACCTGCAATCTCTTCAACAACAACAGTATCGACAACGTCGTCAACTCCTGGATCCATTGAGGTGGCGCCACCAAATTACAGCTCACCACCGTTGGAGCAGTATTTCGAGCAAAATAGCTTGGAGAGACGAGTTGGAAATACAGGTTGGGGCACAATGAGACAAGTCATTACTTCTTAAAAAGCTAAATGTGAATGTGAACGTGATGCATTTATTTTAATTTATACTTTTCAGACTCAAGCGAGAAAGTTAACGGTACGGTGACACTTCGCTCGCCCAAAAGAAAGCTCAAGCTGATTCGACTCAAAGGTCAGAGAGCTCAATGGAGACTGAGACTGCAGGGGAATGGAGACGAGGACTCTAGTTCCGAAGGAGGTCCACGTCCAGCCGCTCTCATCGCGCCGAGAGAAGTGTCTGCTCCTTTGCCACTGCAGGCACCTCTTCCAGCACCCGTATTTACAAGTAAAGGACTTCATTCATCGTCTGCAAGAGCAGCCAAATCTGCTAGTGATATGATTACTCATTACACCACATCATACTCCTCTGCCCAAGACTCTGAGTCGAGCTCAGTAGAAACCCGAGTTTGTGTACGGGGAAAATGCGAAATTGTCAGTAGACAGTAGCAATATCATTAATAGTAGATTAATTTAACCAAAAATTAATATATCAGGAAAATTTATTTATTTTTCTACTGTTTGTATTATTTTTTTTATATCACAATTTACAAAATGTTCATGTGTGTGTACATTGTACATATAAATAATCTATTTACTTTGGGTTTTACAAAAAAAATCAACAAAATTCTAATCTATGCTGTTCTCGCCATTTTTTCATTATTCTGTGGTGTTAAGGTTTTGGGGTTTGAAATAACGTATGTATTATTAGTAAAATGATTTATTTATTTGTAAATAATATTGTAAATATACACATTAAAAATATATGTATTTTCATCTCGAGTATTCGTTTCGCTTGTGGGTATGAATCGAAAATTCAAAAAATAAATATTTTTTTACTATTATTAGACAATGATGCATCATCCATTTCAAAGTATACCTTACAGTTAAGATATTGTTACCGTCTATGTATGTAGAAGAAATTTAATTGTAATTGTAAACTGTAGTGTCAAAACCGCCAATAAAAGTTGATATTTTTTTAAAAGCTAAAATATTGAGTATGCATTCGCAATACAATGAATTGCAAATACCTATTTTTAAAAAAGTTCGTTTCAAGAAGAGTTCATATAATTTTTGCAAGGCTGGTAGACCGAGAGCAACATCAAAAATTCTCTCGACTTTAAGACGACTACCGTCATCATTTTCATCATCATCATCATCATCGCCATCTCATTTTCTTTTTTTGAAAGGATTCCGCAGTTATCATATCGCATTACAAGACAGGTACTCCTATTACATGTACTTCAATGTGACATTAGACCACTATTACCGTTATCATAATCGTTCTCTTTTTTTATGTCCTCGTGTATTCTTACTACGTGTCTGCAATTTTGCACTACCACCACCACCACCACCACCGCCATCACCATCATATGTGTTAATATTCTTGCCTACGTCATAAAGCACACTACGACCATCGTGACAGACGATGAACCACTGAAATTGAACGATTATTGCTGCTGGAGATATATAAGGTTGAATGGAAAATCCAAGTGGAAACGTGGAGTAATAGTAAAGTGATGCAAAACGACATGCAGCCAGTGGCAAAATGACAACTATTTTTTCACATGGCTGTCCTCCTTTTTTTCCATTCTTTTGTAAAAAGGAAAAAAAATGCAAAGCAAAGCAGAAAAGTAAGACATCATCGTCATCATCATCATCATCATCATCAACCACCACGAAATATGTACATCAAGCAGACATCATCATTTTCGCGAGAGAAAAAAAAATACTTCCTTTTTTCTTCCTCTTTTGTTGCTGCTGCTGCTTGTTTGCAGGGAATCAATGATAGAAAATGAATGTTTGTCGTTGTATTTTCAGTTTCCAAATTGCACAGTCGATTCCAATTTTCCAATTCCCTGTTGTTCCCACACACACATATACATATAACACAGGAGTTTGCTGTGCAGTAACAAATAATGTAAATGTACAATGATGATGATGATGATGATGAAGAAGAAAGAAATGGTTCGTTCTCTTGTCGTGTCTCCGTCATCCTCCATCCATCCAACTCTCTAGTGTCTCCTCTTTCTCCCTCTTTCTCTTTTTTTTTCATCTGATGATGATGATGATGATGTCTGTCTCTGTCCTCGAGTCCTTGTTGTTCAAAAAAGCGTCATGATGATAATATTTTTATTTCTTTTTATGATGCTCCAGCACATACACTATTTTTTCATTTCATTTCCATTCAACAGTCTTCTCTTTTTTTTCTCATGTGGACATCTGTGTGTATTTTTTTCCAGAAGCGAAGCAAAAAGAAACTCTCCTTTTACCATTTTACACTACACTGGCTTTCCAGGAATAGAAACCATCGTCGTCATGATCGTCATCACCGTCACTGGTGGTAGTGGTAGTAGTCGTCATGTCCATATTGAATGTTTGCAATAATACAGACATTAAGTACATATTCCATGTTTACCTGCTACTCCTCTGCTTCATCTTCTCATCTTTCCATTTCTCCTTTTCCTTTTTTTCCTTCTATTTCCACTCGACTTTTTTTTCGTATGACATGCTGCTCAAAGAGGAAATATGTCCAAGTTCAAAACTCGGTACATATCTTTCAAATATTTTTGAAAAATAAGTCTTTACATGGCCACAACTAATATCATCATAGACCATAATATATTTCTACTTTTACCACATCAACAACCAAAGCCACTTTTGACCTCGCATAAAACACACACATGTCCTTATATGCTACTACTGCTTCTAGTATTTCATCTTTCTCTCGTTTTTTTTCCAACAGCAGCTCAAAAAAATTTTTCAAGATGACTTGAAGAACAAGTAGTAGTAGTGGTAGTGGTCGTACAGAGAGAGAAGAGCTGTTTCCAGCGTCAGCAGGAGTCCCATTGTGCTTTTTTTTGTCTTATGTGCCCTCTCATCTTTTTTTCCTTTGCTCCTTCGTGCTCCTCGTCCTCTTCCTCCTCCATCATTCACATCACATCCACTCAAAAGTATTTTTCGACACAATAAAAGAGTCTCTTGTGCATTCTTCTTCACAGAGAGAGAGAGAGAGAGTTCAATAACAAGGAGCAGGTCCACCGCCGCCACCCAGAAGAGAGAGAGAAAAAAAATAGCAGAGCAAAAGGAAAGGAGAACAGTAAAACTAAACTTTCATACATTCTCATGAAAAGTTTAAAAACTCAAACACGACTACTTTTAAGCTCCATCCAGCATAACAGCAGCCCATCATCATGTTTACAAAAAAATGCATGTACATCCATTTCATACATTCATACATCATACATATATCCATACTATTGCCAAAAAAAAAATTGTATGAAAACATCAAAACATACAGACATATTATCATCTCAAGTACAAAAGAATGCCATCATCATGATACGATCAAAGCCAGAGAGAGAGAGAGCAAAGCACAGAGACTGAACACCAAACAACATTGCAATAATAACATCATCTTCTTTTCAAGTAAAGAGGGAAAATCCCCTTTGGAAATTAGATGGAAAAAAATAGAAAAAAAGGAAGAAGCTCTAGAAACTAGGAACACACATCAGCAAACATGAGAAGAGAGAAAAAAAAAATTACTCCTCCACTCTTCTTGCTGCACCACTGCTACTACAGCTACTGCTAATACCATGTTACCAGCAAAAATCGACAAGTTCTTTTTTTTCCAAGAGAAGAATAATAGAAAACAACAACATAAGATAATATACATTTTCTCTCTCTCTCTCTCTTCAAACATATTACTATTATTACGAATACGAAAAAGCCGTGTCATGTCATGATACAACAGAAACAGAAGCATCAGCAGGAAAGAAAATGAAGAAGAGAAAAAAAAACATGTACGTGTAATGCAATGTAGAGACCCACATCACACCATTCACCATCCAAACCACACATACACACACACTCATCACAACACACGTTTTTCCTTTCCTATTTTTTTTCTTATTATTATTTTCGTGTGAATCGTGAAATGTATTTGTAAGTAACGAAAAAAAGGAAGGATACCAAGAAGAGGAATGTATAGGTTTTTGAGAAAATGTAATAAATGTACGTGCATATCCACATGACATGCCTTTTGCAACAAAGACGTATGCATATATATTTTTTTAAACCGTGCAAAAGCAAACACTCTTTGATGATGATGATGATGAGAAGCTGAAGACCATTCATTCTCTCTACTTTTCCTTTTTCTATTTTCTTTTTCCATGGCGTTACTGAAGCAAAGAGAGAGAGAGAATCTATATAATAGGCAGGAATCTGGTGCTGCTGCTGCTGCTTACTGCTTTTTTAACCCTTTCTTTTTTCCCCTATTCTCTTCTTTGCCTCTTCTCTCTCTCTCTCTCTCACTATCCATCCATCTATCCAATTCCATAGCGCTCTCTTCTCGCCGTAATTCAACTTGATTTGAAAAGTGAGACTCCATGTAAAAGTAAGCATGTATATTTTTTTTAGCCGAGAGACATGCTTATAGCAATATTATCCATTCATATAACAAGGCATATAAAATGTGTGATGTCGTGTGATACTCCAAACAAAAAAGAAGGGCCATACATTATGCATGAGAGGCAGTGAGTGAGTGTGTGAGTATGTAGTACTAGTAGTGCTGCTAGTGGCAATATAAAAATAGCAAGAAAGGAAAATAAAGAAGGAAAAGTCTCTGTTAAACTTTGTAGTTTGCAGAGAACAGAACTGCTGCTGGTGGTGGAATGGAGTTTTTTGGATGGCAGTGGTAGTAGTCGTTGGATTGGAGTCGGAGTGGAGTGTGCGAGCGAGTTGTGGTGGTGGAGGAGTATTATTATATTTGTACATAAATGAGTACGTATGAACCTTACAAGAAAAAAAAATCCATACATATATCTTCTGTCCTCTCTATAATGCACATATATATACATATATAACACTACTAGTAGAATGTACAGAAACTTATTAAAAAAGTCCCAAAAAAGTTTGGTTTCATTGGTTTTGGCTCTCTCTCATTCTGACTACTTTGTGTTTTGTGTGTTTCATTCCATGAGCATCATCGTCACTCTCATCTCAGAAGTGAGTGAGTACAGTAAAGTTTGAAAAAAGCTGCTGCTGCTGCTGTTTTTTTGTGGTGGTGGCAAAGCTGCTGTTTTCTTCTTCCTCTCCTCATATCATCCTCATCATCATCATCATCATCACTACTATCATATATTAATAAAATAGATTTCATAGAGTTTCTCCAAACAAGGAACACCACCATACCACCACCACTACCAGACGTTTTTTTTATGCATTGGCATATCAGAATAGAGTCGTGCCGATTATATACAAATACCGTTCGTATCCTCCTAAAATATCTGATATCCCTTTAAAACATTGCAGCTGTCTTGTTTTCATTTTCAGCTCACAAATTTTTTTTTTTTTTTCGCCCGTTCTTCATAGACATTCTCTTTATCATCACCATCAACATCAATAACAACCAGTCAGCACACACAACACAACAAAACCACACGAATTATAATGACGACAATGATGATGATGCTTCTGAATGGTGTTGATCATCATGAGAATGATCATGTTGTTGTTGGTGGTGGTATTGCCGTTGCTGATCATGCATGGGGAACAATAATAATAAGCGAAATAATAATAAAAAATAATAATAATAGCGACTGAGTATTTACAAGTAAGGCAGAGAGAAAAGAAGACAGAGTGAGTGAGAATTAAAAAGAGCCTTTTTTGCCTACACATTTAAAATAATAATAATAATAGCAGGTAATAATAGCTAGAGATAGAAAAAAAAAAATTTACACTTTTGAACTAGAAAAGAAAAATATGATAGTGCTCTACTACCGCTACTACTGCTGCTTATTTTAATGTGACGTTCGACAAGAGAGTTTTGTGAACAGATTTTAAAAAAAATTCTGTGTGTGTGAGAGAGTGTCGAGTAAATTAGACTTGTTGTTTGTACAATAGATTTGTGTGGTGGTGCAAATTCATCAAAGAGAATTTGTTAAAAGGAACACCGCAACGACTGCATAATATACATACATATGTACACTTTTCTTTCATTCATTCTTTCTCTCTGATCGAATTTGATAACATTTATTTTCTACAAGCAATAATAAAATTGTCAAGTGTCTCGTTAAAAATAATCACAACAAGTACTACTTGTTTTACATGAGCATGCTCCTGTCGTCCTGCGTAGTTCACATCTACTTATTAAACTACGCCACACCACGCAAACCAATTATCTAATTATTACTGCAGTACTACTACTACTGCTTCTGTTGAATAACTGCTGCTGTTGCTGCTGATGCGTTCATCATCATCCACTCACTTGTCAACGGAACACTAGAGAGAAAAAATAACGAAATGTAAAACCATTTATACATGCATAAAATACAAACCTACAACAAGCATATTTTTTTCTACAAAATCTATATATCAATTCATCTGACTGAACTGAGCTGAACAAGTACGAAAAACGGAATGAATTAAAAAAAGAAGGATTAAAAGCAGAATTTTTTGGCACATTGCTCGCCTACACTACTCAACAAATCTTATACTAACTTGATGATGATCATCATCATCAACTCGCTCTTCTTCTGCCTACAACTTTTCCTCGCCTGGTCTGGCCGTAATCTCCGTATAAGAAATACAAACCAGTTTTCATTCCTGCAAATTCCCTTTACGATTTAAATAAGAATGTGATATGGTGATAATGACCATACAAAAACGTCTTCATCTTGACTTGTGTCAGTGCGAAAAAAATGAGAGCAGCAGCAATAACAGAAACAAATATCATCATTAAAAATATATCAAGTCTGATTCTGTTTTGAATGTGTGCTTACTTTTGCGCTCAGTGTTTTGTGTCAGTCAGTGTACTACTACTACTGCAGTGAAGGAGTCAAGTGAAGCATGCAAAAAAAATTTGCCACATGAGAAAACCATAATCAACAAAATATTCTGATTCTGCACAAACAAATCAACAAATCAAATGTTTATGTTTGCCTAACTGTTTTATCATCTTTTTTTCATATGCCACACAAATAAATAAACTAAACACACACACACACACACTCAAAATATAATATCATCATAAAAATATCTGCTCGTCTCTATTTTTTTTTTTTGACTATCTTCTTCTTCTTCTTCTGTGGCTTGCCTTTTTTAAACCGACAGAAACAGAGATAGGTTTTTTTTGCGTATTTGTGACTTTTTTTCTATTATCCATCTCTGTGTCACATTTAAATAACTGTTTGTGGTAAAAGTAGTAGTAATATCGTGTCGGCGGCTGTTCTTTGGTGGTGGTGTTGTTGATAGTGAAAGAATGGAGAGTTTTAAAGACAGACTACCCAAAGCTGCTTGTATTTACTACTACAACAAATTATCATTATCATCATAACCTTTTAGCAGTATTATTTACATAGGAGGTCGTCCTCAGTCCTCAACTGAACTAGAGAGAACGACGACGAATAATACGACACGACAACAACACGACGACGATGAAATACAATACAACAAGAAAACATTTTTAAGCCAAGAGAAACCGAGTGCAATATAAAAATTTATCATTATTTGCTCACACACAACAAAACCTTGCTTTTTTCGTCTTATCATCATCAACAAAGAAACTCAAACTGCAGTTGTCCTTATTATTATTAGGTATATATATATCATCATCGTTAAGTAAATAGTTATAGGCTCTACTACTACTTCTACTACAACAACAACAACTACTGCTACAAGCTCACACTTTTTACATTTGTTTATTGATGTTGGTCATTATTTTTGGCCAGCCAGAACTACGCCATATTATACTAGTAACATTTTTTATTATGCTTGACAATAAAGTGATAGAAGGGCATAAAGAGAAAATAAACTGAAACTGGGTTGTATGTGGTGGGAGGTGAAGAAATGTGAAAAAGAAGATGGAAATAATGATGGTCATCAATGATGATGATGATGGTATCCTTGTCATTAATTTAAGTATGCTACACACACACACTAAACTACATACATACCACCACCACCACCACCATCTCTAGAAAAATAAAATATATATCAAAATGCAATTTGAGTGTGATTGTAAATTGTAAATTGTAAATTGCATATGCAGTAAACAAGTTTTAATTTTGTATGTTATGCATTTCTTCTTCAATACTCCTTTTTCAACCGACTGACTGAGGCTACAACATTTTTTAATAGTTTTTTGGATACAATGCCATTTTATTGGTAATGATGAACAATTGTGAAGAAATACGTTAAAAAATTAAAAAATAAAATTAATGGGATTACAAATCATTTCTACCTGAACGAAAACAATTTTTTTTTCGCGGAGCAGGAAAACGCGACTAAAAATTATTTGTACAATAATCTCATACTGGCCTACTCTTGCCTGAAAAACACACACAAATTTTTGCCACAGTGGTTCGTCTCGTTTTTTGATGGTGCATAATATACATAGAAGTAGCAGTGAAGTTTTTGTAAAAGCTTATCTATTTTGATAAGACCACAAACTTTTAAGGAATACCGACTAAATAAAATTGGTAGGATTTACGTGGAATGTTAAGCCTCTTCTGAAACTGATAAAAAAGTTTGTTTGCCAAACAAACGTAGTAAAGTTAAATACATACAAACAGTTGATTTTTCTACATCATTATTTTTTTTCTGCAGAAAAAAAAAATTTTTTTCATGAAGAAAAAGAGTTTGCGTATTTAGTAAATGTGCAAATATAGAGTAAGTAAGGTGGTTGTTGCTGTGAGTCTGGTGCAGTGAGTGTTGTGTAAAATTGTGTTCCAAGAAAATATTGATATTTCCTCATGAATGACAGTGTGTACCCAGTAGTGGAGTTGGTATAGTGGTCGGCGTGATGGTGGTGGTAGAGTGTTTACAATTTATGTATGCAAAGTATGCAAAGCGGAGAGGATAAACAGGTGAAAAATAATAACAAAAATAATATATAGCGCAGAAAAAGATATATTATGAATGCTAAACTCTTGAGACGTTCTTTTTCATGCTTCGTTAATTTCTTTTTAATGGCGACAACGACAGCGAGAATGAATGAAAATGAGAGACTTTTGTAAAGGAATTTTTATCATAGAGTTGAGAAGATGGCATTGTGGCGTGTTCTGGAGCCATTACCTTTACATAAAAAGGAATTAATAATAATTGTGAAGCAAAAGTATAGGATTTTTTATGAGTAAAATAATATATATAATAATAAATGTTTATAGCATGTCCTCCTGTCCTCTTCATGAATCATGATGATAATGATGAATTTACATAATGGGAATTATGATAATCATCGTGGGTGTACTATAATCAGAGGGCGTGGAAAAAATAGTGTACTAGTAGTAGTAGTAATAATAATAGTAATAATCTCAGCAATAGAAAAAGAAGAGCAAGAATACGACCTACTCAATTGTAACGAAAGTGGAAGAAGAATAAGAAGCAAAAGAGGCAGACCTACACGACAAGGATACACCAACAAAGGTAACAGCAAAAAGGATAATAATTTTATGACAAAGATCACCAACTTCATCATCATCGCCAACAACCACCACCATAGCAGTTTTAGAAGCAGCAGTAGGAATACTAGTGCCATTTCCCTCTGACTCATTCCACATTGCGTGTGAATGATGTCAACTGCGCGTGGGTCCAGTAGCAGCAGTGGCAGCAACAAACAGCAAAGAAGTAAGTTGAGCAGCATAATATGAATGAAAAAAAAAATGTATGAAAGCTATTAAATTTGTTTCGTGAGATGAGAGATGATGAACAAAATAAAATGCATAAATAATAATAACATTTATTTGGTGGAATGGCATGATACACATATTATGAGCATGTATGGGGCATTTAGTGCAATAGTCATAATTTAGATAAGAGTCTGTCCACTCCAGTCCAGTAGGCTGTTGGCTTGCTGCGCACTTGAAAAACTTGAAAATTTTTTTTTGGCTGTACATTGTATTTTTGTGTGATAATAAGTTGTAGTAATAATGTCATTTGGGTGGTTTTCCAATAATTTTGAAGATGTGAAAGGATTCGTGAAAAGATGTCGTTCCTTCAAAGAGGACATCATTTCCCGGCTTGCCCGGCGTTCGACAAGTGGCGCCGACGATATATCAACGGGAGGAGGAAGAACTCTCACTAGCCATTCGGGCATTGCTAGCCCTTCCAGTTGGAGTAGCAAGAGCCCTACACCTGGCGATGAGGGCACGGTGGAACCTACTGTTTTGATAAGTCATCGACTAAAGGAGGTAAACTTGACTCTACACTTTGTCGAGAGTTTGATTCTGAAGAATTGTGTAGAGTTGTTGGGAGGGAGTAGCAATGTCATGTTGGATTTGATGGGATGTCTCTTCAATGACATAAAAAAGATGCCGTCTAGTGACAGGTGGGTGCGAATACTAGAGTTATGTTTTTACATACAGCAATTTTGAAGGATTTTGTAGAGATTGAATTTCTGTATTTTTGTTCTGAAAATAGTGCACAGTTTCAGTCAATCATATCGCAACTCAAGACTGTTCTCTCAGATTTTCTCACGGCTGTTGATGCACTGTTGCTGAAGGAAGGCTATGATGATGCACAAAGAGAACTGTACTTTGAAAAGGTGCATGAAAGCATTGCCACTTCCAGAGATGCTTTGTCTGTAAGTCTGAGATTCTACTATTTCTACTCCATTTACAACAACTACTCTGATGATGATGATGATTTCATAAACATAAATCTTGTACATTTTCCCCTCACAGGGCCTAAGAAACTTAATCGATAACAATGCCTCAAGTAGCTCTGCCAGTTCCCTTAATCTTACCTCAACGTCAAGCCCATTTCCGTCAATCAAACCAACCAATGTGCTTTCTCCTGATAGCCTGTTGAAATCCAACAACAATGCTTTGGCTCCTCCACCAATACCTCCGCATTCTTCCTCGTCAACCCAAGCTGCCAACAACCCAAGTCCCACCAAATCCACCGCAAGTAGTTCGAAAAGTGTCAAAAACGGGAACACATTTGCATCAAATCTTTTAGCATCATCCTCCGCTCCACCGCAAAATGAACAGCTC
>JAHZMZ010004561.1:0-11037 GCA_027743805.1 Lepidocyrtoides sp. E14 | reverse complement strand
GTTCCATACGTCCGTGTATTGAAAAACTTTTCTCGTGTTTTCCACGAAAAATTTGCATAAAAGTGAGATTAGCGGAATAGGCTTAATGCGTATACTAATCTGCCCATCATCATTACGCGCTCCCGCTGCTTCCCCCGCGATAAATTTCTATCAACATGACACAACACAAGCTATCCGTCCTCATTTACGTTACACTAATGCGTTCTTAATTACTCCAATTAATTGGAGCTCGCGTCCACCTGCAAAAAAAACACACAAATCTGTCACGACTCGAGTGCTACGCACACTACTACAACGCCATGACGAAGCGTTAATTTCCCACCTGCTTATTTGTTTTGCATTAAACGTGCATCACCGTGACAACTGGCGTGATCACGGAACCGTTTTGGTCCACGTACTGTGTAAGTGTCGCTGCTGTGATTGTTGTCGCGTGCGAGTATACGTAGTTGTGAAATCACCGTGGCAGCACAAGCCGGCGAAATTAGCGTCACAGGTTGAGAGACACGATCTGGATCCCCGAAGCGCTAACGCATAAAGGGGGAAAACTAATGAGGGAAAGTAATAAAAAAGTGGCAAGACGTAATGAAAGCGGAATTAAATTGCTGTTGTTTCTAGCTGCGGTTTAATAGTGTAAATTTAATTTACCCAGCAAAAATACGCAGATGATGCGTCCCATTTATCTTCCTTTAAACGCCTGACGTTCCTTATTACTTTTTCCATGCAAAACTATTTTTATTAATAAACCTGGAAAAAAATGAGTCCAATTTAAATAGCGCATAAACATAAACTCATGACAGCCTCTTCTCTCTCTCGCTTCCCTCTTCTCCGACTTTCTCGGAAGGAGATGTAAAAGGTCGTGTGTGTGTTCTCTCCCGCTTTCTCGTTGTCAAAGTGATTTATGCGATGATGTAGCGAATATGTGAGTGGAGAAATGTCTCTGGAGCACCATTTTGCTAGCAGGTCGCCACAATAAATCATGGGAAAGTGTACGCGTATAATAAGGTTGCTTGTATGCGTAGCGAGAGGGATATTTCCCCCACACACCGGACTCTATCAAGAAAAGCATATCAAGACAGTCGTAAAAAAAGAGCCTTTTTACTCATCATCGGAAGACGGGCACACACGGTCAAGTTAATTTAGCGGGAGCGCAATTAGTCTACTGGGATGGCCATTCCACTCGTCCACGTCCTCAACTTGCATACCAGCACACACACAAGCATCGCATCACGCGAGCAGGATCATGTAGCAGCAGCACTATCGATCCGGCACAATATTGATCTCTTTCTCTCTTCTCTGGACAGATAGAACGTTGCGTTAATGAATGTGAACCCCTTTGACTGTGTGCAGAATCGTCATCCGATACAGTGTGCTCGTAATAAAAAAAAAGTTGCTTCTTCAATTTCCGTAATTAACGCGAGAAAAAGGCAGAATTCCCAAACGATGGGAATAAGAAGAAAGATGAAAAAAGGGGAATAAGAATGATAGCGACAAAAGAGGAGATAAAACCCTTTTTTTCATCCTTTTCCACATCAATCCCATCGTCATAAAAAGGATGGATATTTTTTGTCGTTAGAAGTTTCCCGACTCCATTTGGTTGATAGGTAGGACAAGCCACCCCAGCATAAAGACCCCCGTCATAACATTTTATTGTTATTGCACAATAACGCTCCCCATCTCACAATCCGATTCAATTTTCATAACTATTTGTGTACCGCATAACAGGCAGGTTGCTTATCACGCTGGTTTGTAAACGGGCCATTTAACTGGCGCAGCTCTAGTGGACGCTCGTTGTCTGCTTAGCATAAACTCATTCTGTGGTCATTCTACATCAGCCCAGCACACTCAACCGTGAATTTTAATAAAGAAGCGCACTAGCAAATTGCTCTAGAGCTTCTTCTTCTCCTCGGACTGCTGAGCAGGACAGCAGCACTACTTTTCTACCACAAATAGCACCAAATCCTCATCAATTTACTCAGATAACCATAACGACGACAAGATGCGAGCAGGTGCTGCTGGCGAGGTGTTGCCCAACTAACTGCACGTACCAAAACACGACAAAAAAATGTTTGCGAAAATGCTTACGCGTGGGTGTGTGTTGCTGTGAGCAACAAAGGCCGAGTCGCGTGCCAAAGCGAGAACCAATGACCTCCACAACGCGTTACCGCTCAATTCACACGGCACTTTGCGTAGCCTTGGTTATCGCGTAATTAATAAAAATAATAAATAGGGGCGGAGACTCGATAAGCTGATGATGACTAAGAGCTACACGACAAACTAATATCCTCGACATTGAAGACTCCCTGTCGGAATCCCTTTGTTTTCTTTGCTGCGTCAATACACACATATTTCCTGTCTCCACGACAAAGCAGTCAGTGGACTGTGATGTGAGCGCAAGAAAGCGAGTCTGCTGACTTCTCCCCGCATTCCCGTAATCCTTTCAAGCAGGAGAATCCCTGTATGCAAATGTGCAGGCATTAATCTGTCAGTAGCAATTTTCCAGCGTGTATGCAGAGTCCTTTGATGTACACGACATAAGACAGAGACGTGCGGGGTAATATCCCTAGAGGAATGCACAACACAAAGTGCGTTTGATCTTTCTACAATTTATTCAGAGAAAAAAAAACGTTAAAACAAAGTGGTATCGATGTTTTTAACGCGTCCATCTGTTTCCCTGCATTAGGCATTCATGACAAGCGAGCATGTTCAATGTCTTCTCCATGATTATTTTTTCTAGAGAGAGAGCACAAAAAAAGGACAGTACTGTTCCTGTGTGGCATTGTCTCTCTGTCGCTCTCCATGACAACTCACATCTGCAATCTTCTTTGAGAAAATTCTCATTTTATCGGAATTGAATGCTTGTCTGTTATGATGGTATTGACGTGGAGAGGAGGAGTAATCAGTTGCTTCAATTGTACCACTTGTCAAGCCACATACGCAATACAAGGAGCATATCACTGCCTGTCATGTTATGTCCTTAATTTGATGCGACTTTTTTACTTCTACATTCCACTTTTCTCCACTTCTTCTCTCAAGTGTACATGATATTTTCTTCAACCAACCTCTCTCAAAACGATCATGTCATAAAACATCGTCGTCATCATTTCCCACTTCACTGCCCATTCTACTCTTCTCTCTATTCTATTCCCTTTTCTTCAACACGAGGCGGTTTTCTTCCAACAAATTTTCATCTCTACATTCGAATACTATTTTTAGCTTACCACATTCTCTACATGTGTCTTTGCACAAATTCTTATCAAATTTTACGAGCTTACAAACTTTTTCAAGTTATAAATACATAATAATACATAAAATCACTTTGTGGAAATTTACATAAATTCAAATGTAGGTGAATCATATCACAAATTTTTTACTAACAAAAATTTGACGGTAATATTCCTATTTGTATGATTTCAACTATTTTCACGTTTAAATTTACTAGCAGATAAATTTGTATCAAACTGTAAATTTAAAATTATATTCTAGAGATTTGCATTAAATAGTTTATTTTTATGCTGACATAAATCACATGAATTCAGGTGAATCATTTCACCAATTTTGTAATGACAAAAATTTGACGTTTTCAAATGCATATAAAATTTCCTGAAACGCATGCATGTTTATTTTCTGTAAATTTCTATCAACCTGCACATTTGCGCAGCCTTGTAAGATTAAATTGTCATTTTAGAAATTAAATCGCTCACAAGATAAGTATTCGCTGGTACCCTTCCTTTTAAATTTGCTGAAATTCCTTGGTACCAATTTCAAAATATTTGTGTGATGTCATGCGTTCAGATGCTCAACGTATCGAGTACGGAGCAGAAAAGCAAATGTGAAAAGAGTAGAGAAAACCTCTCCTTGTAAGAAAAGAGCGTAAAAACTGTGAACCGGACAGGATAGTAAAGATCCAGAAAAAAAAGAGAATGTTGTGAATAAAGAGACAAAGGCAATGGATCAGATAGAGAGAATCATAAAGACATCAGAAAAGGATGACTCGTCAGATTTGGTCACGAAAAGAAGTATAAAAATAGGGAGATAGTGTAAGCATGACACAAGACATTTTTGTGTGATATCAATAGGGTTGTCACTTTTAGCCACTTGACTGTAGAATGATCATGAAAGTGTTAAAAAAGTGCGTCACCATGTTGGATGCACAACAGGTGTGGATGCACAGTTGTAATAAAAGCGGCGGCGACATATTCAGCGTAAAGGGTTTTTATGAGAGTGTTAATAATTCCTCGCGTATATGCGATACGACTTAGAGTCTCTCCGCTACTGGGGTTCATGTTTCGGCATCTTGTTTACACTCTCCAGACTGCCAGCAGAATTACTCCCCCTTAAGTGCATGCTGCTAAGTGCAGTGGAATGCAAGTGAAAATACTAAAGTTGGTGACCAGACGGAAAAGCGACCATGTCTGGAGAACGTGTCGTTTTGATTGATGGTGTCAAATCAACTGGCAAACAGTTATGACACGGTCCACTGGACCATGCAGTAGGCGTCCAAGTTGCAAAGTCACGAAATAATCCGTCTTCATTATCGACGACGAGAAATGACGAATGGTGAGCAGAGAAAATGAAAAATGCGAAAACTTTTGTTTTTTTCCCTCACGCATCAATGTCATTAGCAGGAAGCAGCTTTGTCAGGAAATTGGAGAATCCATCTCTTATTTTTTTGGAACTTTAATAATACTTTTTGTCGTGTCAACTTGTCAGGATTGGAGAGAGAAGAAGCCTGGGTAAACAGGAAGTGGACTTTTGACCTGTTCGTATCAGCTCCCCTCTCATTCCACGCAGCATTCCGTCTCATTACGTCCACGATACTCGGATGACAAGTATCACACAATATCGTGTTTCTTACAAACTTCTCTCATTCCGCCCACCACTCACATCCCAGCATTGCTCGCGTAATGAAAATCCCATTTGACAGGATCAAGTGGGCTCTCCGCTCTCAATTGATTTTTTTTTTCTTCTCTCAAAACCTATTAATTGCTTTTTCTCCAGCACTGGACACTGAGCTAATTTGCGGGCGTGTGTGTGTAAGTGCATCGTCACATTAACTGTAAAAACGTCTGAGTGCTTTTCTCTCCTGGATCACAGCCAACCAGAAAAAAAAAAAGTTTTTACAGACAATTAATAGTTTTGTGGTGGGGGACACTCTGGATCTAGCTTCACTGGAATGTGTGTGTATGCACCCGAGTGCTCGCAAGACCGCAAGAATTGACCTAAAGGTAGGAGCAGGAGAATCGAAGCCCCCGAGGCAAAGTATCCCCTTTCGTATACATTCCGGATAAATTGTAGTGTACGTAAATTAAATGGTATTTGATGTATACGCACGCATTTTGTATCCCTCGCGTTATTACTGGAAATTACAGGATAGGAACGGAAAAACTCGTTTTTTTAATCATGCATCGTTTCTGATCCTTCAAGGGTCACGACTCCTCTGCTGCTATTCGTGAGCAGAATACACGGGTGTATCGCGACTATAAAAATATTATAGATGTGTGGTCGATGCTATCGTTTATTTGTACAAGGACATGGAAATGACAACCATATGACGCAGGAAGCACTGGCAAGTTATATACACCAGACACTCCAATTTGTTTACTTTACTGCAGCGCTTGACATATCTGCTACTCGAACACCCACGTAAATGTCGTAAATGTGATGCTCTACTTTACCCAGTGTCTCCGTAAGAATAAAAAAAGCACAGCGCGTCCATAAAGTGCACACATTAGTATGACCAAATGGGTTATAAAAATAAACGTAGTTTCTGGCGTTCTGTTTTTGTCACTCGGTGAGCATCGGATCATGTAGTCTCTCCCCAGAAAACGCATTAATACGCCAGCAATACACTTTACGTCCCAGCTCACTAACGCAGATGAATGGGATTCTGTCATGACGTCTCCTCTCGTACGCATTTTTCTTACTCATGTCGATCTTTTTTCTGGGGGATGCTCGTTGATGGGTTTTGGGAGTAATGATTTTATACCACGACCTTGCCAAAATGAAATTCATGTAAATCGGATGCGCTTTCATATCTGGACAAGGGAGCTCTTAAAAAGAGTCCGTTAATGAGATAATGAAAAGAAAGATGACAAATCATAATAAGCGAATGTCGTGACGTGGATGCCGGATGGACACGCTGCACGCAATCATTCACAAGAAACGTCGTGATTGGTCGCACAAAACAAGTCATTGTGTGCCATGATGAGTCGTTGAAATACCTACTGCCGGGATACCTTATAAATCGGTAGCTTGCGTGAGCAGACCGATTAAACTTTTAGAGTGCCGTACCTGGTAGTAACTTCTTTTTTTAAGACTACGTTAAGTGACATCGCAAGCGACAACACTACTTTATGATTCCTATCTCAGCACAAGGGGAACTGCTTTTATTTCATTCTCGGGTATCCCCACATCCTTCGAGAAATAATAGTGTTTTTTTTTCTTGTCTCAGAACGCCCGGGCAAGAAACAATAAATATTATATCAACGCAAGATTACGTGCACATTTACAATTCATTGCGTTTCTTGGCCTTCTCTGGGGGAATCATCGCGAGACTCGAGATTCACCATGGCAACATGCATTCATATCTGTCAACGACATGCACCATGACGGAGCGTTTTCCTTTTTACATATTCACGCACCAGAACGTGATTTAAAACGTCGTTGCTTTTTTTGGCGTCACACACATCACTCAAAAGATACAATGGATACACAATCAATCTTCCCAGCCGATACTCATCCACCGCATTTATTTGTCATAATAAACCACTTTATATACTGTCGCCGGACACTAATGCGTTAGTTGCCATGGAAACAAGATACGAAAAACCGCACACGCACTACTGACCCATATTGCCAATATAAAGATTCAAGATTCCACCCTCCCCGAGAAAAAAAAAAAACATAAAACATTTTTTTTTTCCTACCCTCCGAAAAAAAAGAAGAGTATTTTTTCATCTCCCCTGCCACGAGTAAATCCCTCTAGAGAATTGCAGGAGAATACGTACGTATGTGTAAGGAAAGATAAATTTCTCTTGGGAAATTGGGAGGGAGAATGTGGAAGCATTTTCATTGCTAACCGCAGTGTTGTTGCTCATCTTTGACACAGCAGCATCCAGATAGTTTTGACGAATTACGCACGAATTTATGCATACGAAGCAGAGACAAGAGTGTGTAGTGTCATGCAGCAAGACCTGTCATTACGGAGAAATTTCCAATTCCAATCAGGCAGTCAAGAATTTCCCCCGTCACGTAGCTCCAGTTGCATGATCACATGCCCAGAAGCAGTATAGCTTTTTTTTATGCGCTCATGATTATCCTCCTCATTACAATAGGTTCAAAGACACGACACATATTTTACGGGGAGACAGGTAGGCCGGTTGTTGTTCTGTCAATCCTCAAACTCGTTACTCGAAATCACGGAGCTTCATTATGCAGCCTCTCTCGCTCCCTCATATGCATCGGCACGCCTTTTACGGATAAAAAACTGTCGTCGTCAATCGCTCGGTATTCAAATTGGATTCCATTCCCTATAGCCACCAAATAATACGGTCACTGCTCCACTGTCAGTACTCTAGAACGAATCGACTTTACATGTAAATTTCTATCCAGCCACTTCCCGTTAGTCATTTTCCTAATGCACTTCTCCCGATGCAGCCCCAAAAAATAATGCCTCTTTGTACCCTTTTTTTATCATCCAATTTCACACCCCCGCATGTGGTCGCTTTCAGAAATTCATATTCGAGATGGAGCTCTGTTATGTCATTCTGCCTTTGTGTGTCGTGTGCCCATTATACTCCCGATATTGTGACCATCAAGCGTGTAACAGCACGACAGAGCAGCCTAAAATTACCTGTCGTCACGGTCCTTAATAAATCGTTTTCGGGATAGCAACCAAAAAATTTAAATTGGAACGGGGCACTGCGGGAGGAATACGCAGTCAAGATATTCTGTACCCATGACAGTGCGAGAGATAGCGGAGACGATGTCCTATGGTCATCCCACATGCCTGGAGGACAAGATGCCTTTTTTTCCAGTACCTCCAGCAGAGAATCAACAAAACTTGAAAATACGACGCTGGTTTATTAATGAGCATCCTCTTCACGAATATGTTATTACGGGACTGTTGTTGTCGGGCGGGATGGTCCACCATCAAACACAATCTCCAACACAACCTCAGGCTTTCTCGTTTTCCAACTCGACTCTTGCTGCGGCCCATACCAAAAACCACGCTACCACCACATTCATATACGTTACAACGTGTCGTGTATAATGTCGTGTTGTCGCGTAATTATTGTCGTGCAGCGAGTTTTATGTCGTCATGATCACCACACTATATCGTCTATTCGTATCATGACTACTGGAATTTGATCACTGTTATGGATACGCGATAAGTCAAGTGTATCGTAACGAAAAAAAAAACCCCAAGAGCATCAAATTTCAGTAAAAAAAAGCACGCCCATGCGAGTTATGTTTATTTCCAGGAACTGGATATAAGGTATACGAGAAACCCAAAACGTGGACGACCACCTGCTAAAGTTCTCGTATGTCGGTAAAGTGTCAGGTAGAATATTGTCATCAAAATTCCAAAAAAAGAACACGAAATGAGAGGTTAGATGAAGGGATGACTCCTCCTCTGGAAAGGAGAACGAAATTAGATGCCATGTGAGACGTGACAGGTAATTTTCTGGGAACACAATAGAAGCCAGAGATGCCCTTTGTCGGTGCAGGCAGGGGAAAAAGGTAAATTGGTTCAGTTTTTTTTTGTCGCAGACGGGGAAGCTGTGTCTTTTTACGATCGCTAAACATGTGTTACACAGAGATAGGAAACATGTAACAATGACAACGGAGATGAGTATCAGGGAAATTTGTCACCAGGTCTGTACGAGAGCTTTTTTTAAAAAAGGGATTTCTGTGAAAGAGTCGTGTGTCGTGCACAAAAGCACAACACTCATCACCGATCCTTATCTGCAGGTAAACCCCTGCGGAGACTAATTATTATGTATTTTGCGGTACAATCCAACTGCTTTTTACATCATTTTCAAGCACAAAAAAAAACCCGATCGCATTTATTTGGAAAGTGCGTCTGTTCCCCTCACACGTATTGATTGATGATGTATTTGATGTGCTGGAGAGTGGATATCTGTTAATGGATTTGTAAATGAGCTTATTACGGGACCCGCACAACGCCAAACTTGACAAATCCGGAATTCGTGTTTTAAAAAGGCTCATCAATCAAACAAATCGTCGCGAAAAAATGGTAACAAATTGAAAGTTGAGCCATTTCTCATGCACAACCCATTAAGCACAGAAGAATGGAAGTTTAAAAAAAAAAAAAAGTTGTGCCGAGTCATGTCGTCGTCATTGAGTTGCTGCTGGGGCTTGATTAACTGAACGTATCAAAAACAAACTCGTACATAAAAGATGAGGCGAGTAGACATGGAAGCCCACCCCCATGCATCGTATTAATAATGCAATAGTTAAAAAGGGTTACAATCTAATTACCACTAGCTTTTGGGAAAACTCGAGTAATCTGATTTACGCGTTAGCCTTCCGGTTCGTAAAACAAACAGGCTTCTTGGTTTTATTAATCGTCGCGTGTCTCCCTACTCGCTACTAATTTATTGCGACAATATACGAATTAACGTACAGCAACATCGCTTGGGAAATCACGCTCCTCCATTTTCGTCATTTCACGCATTTGCATATGTAAAAAAGCAATTTGGAGCAGTTTAGTACGCGAGAGAAAAAAAAAAGATTGCTAATCGTGCTGAATTGGTTTTCCTTTTTTCACAGATAAACCGCGATGCTGATATTTTGTGTCGCAATCTCTGGACAGTAACTATCGCAACGCAGTAAAAAGTGTTGCCCAAAAAGGACATTAGGAGATGGGGAGAAAAACCGCACGTTTGTACGAGTCACAAAAATGATTTGGTTGCCCTTGAACTTGACGACTCTCTATGCAATCGTAATAATCATTTTTTTGGTCATTGCGACATGACCAGTAAAATCTGATTGATGTGTTATTGTTATTCTCCCATTACTACACACGTTTACCTTTCTGGACCATTAAAATATCGTTGCGCCACCTCTAATTACTATCGCCTTCTCATGTTGTCGTCCACCGTCTTGTCCTGTGGGAATTCTTTAAACGACTCTAAACGATCATGTCGTGGGAAACATTTCTACATGATCCTGTCCTCGCCATGTCCTTACCTCATCTTTACCTCAACAACACACCAATGCATCCTGTCCCTCTATTCACACACTCCTTTTTTGCAAATACAAATTTCGCTTTTTCAAAATTTCATCGTTGCTAGGGTTACAAAGTTGACATTGAAAAATTTAATACGGTTCTAGTAAAGAAACGGGAATACGTTTTTCACTGACCAAAAAATTAAAAGCACTTTATAATGGAATATAACTGTTTTATCTGCAAGTATAAATTTGATCATGCTGTAAATTCATATATCACAATTTCATACGCAAACCAAATTTAAATTGCTAAAACTTAACTTTTCTACTCATTTTATCTTAAACTTAAATTTAAATGAACAATTAAATTTATGCAAATTTCAGTCTCCATCAAATTTTTGTTTCCATTAAATTTGAGTGTTTGATTTAATACAGTTTCCCATCATTAACTCAAAAATCACTGAAAACAATTTTAACATGTGAAGATTAGTAAAAAATAATTGAATTAAATAATTTAAATAATTTGCGGCCAAATAAATTTGGTTGTCCAAAGTATTTTTGATGGTTGTCAAAAAATTATCAAATCCAAACGAATTTGAAGAAAATTTACTGAATCTCTTATTGCCCCAAATGTGTTGTCAAAAATCGTAAAACTTATGGTTGCAAGAATTAAATTTGTAAATGCACTATATCAGAAAAAGGGTTAAATTGATCTGTGTGTAAGTACAAATGTTAATCCGCTGCACAAACCTGAGACCATGGTGCAGCAAGCATGATTTGGTAATGGGGAAGCAGGACATAAAATGTGGATGAAGTATGTGTGATGATGAAGCAACCCGAATG
>JAHZMZ010004560.1:0-21576 GCA_027743805.1 Lepidocyrtoides sp. E14 | reverse complement strand
GGAAAGGGAACTGGTGGTGGTGGTGGTGGCGGTGATGGTAGAGAAAAAGTACAGCTACATGTGTATATCGTTAAATTATGTTTCTTATGTGGTATTTTCACATTTTCTTGTTCTGATTCTCCTTTTTCTCAGATAATAATAATTTAGAAGAGAAAGGAACAGGAGAAGGAAGAGGAGGAGGACCAGCTCTTGGAAAGGGAATTAGGGAGAAAACAAGTCTAGTTTTGAATGATTGATAGATGAATACATTATAATAGTAGATAGGACTAGAACACATTTATTATTATTATATTATTGAGGTAATTCACAGCAGACTGGTTTTGTATTCCAAGAAGAATAACGATGAAAGACGAACTTCCATGTAGAAACGTTATGAAACATAGTCATCATAAAATAGTTTTTGTTTGGTGGTGGTGGTAGCAGCACTTGATAGGATTCATTACAGTATCTATGAATCTTTATTAGCTATTACAATAATTAGCTAAAATTAATAGTAATACTAACGTATTTTCAATATTTTTATTTTCATGTACATATCTATTATATTCGTAACAGAACCAAATGAAGAATTCAGAAGAAACAAAAAATGATAGTGGACGTACGATTTTATTTTCCTTTGCTACACTCACACTTTTGTGCATTGTATCATTTTCATTAGGGGCCTAAAATACAGTTTTTTTGTCATGGACTATTCTTGCAAATAAAGAGGTCTGTTGGTTGTGTCTTCAATTTGACAAGTTTTATGGACGCATTTTGAAAACTTTTGTAAGTCATAGCTGGAAGCAACGGGAGACTTAGTAAAGGGGTGGACTGCGTAAATATGGAGAATGTAAAGGGATAGCTAAAGAGAACAGGCGATGCAGTGTTTAGATGCGTAGAGATTTTTGTAAAAACAAACAATTTAATGTAAAGATTTTCTAGCATTTTGTCAGAAATTAAAATCACCAACGATAGGTTAAGAGGATAAAAAAGGAACAACGTGTAACTTCCAACTTTTGTAAATAATTTCCATTTGGTGCTATATGATATAGGAAAAAATATATAATTGTAGTTGGAAAAGTTTCACTAACAAAATGGCTGTAATATTAATGTCAAGTTTAGCAAGTACCTCTGCTGGTAGCAGTGGTGGTAGTAGTGGTAGGATTGTAAATTCTTTGGGGATGAAAGCGTCTTTTCGGAAATTTGGTTCGCCCCCTGTGCTATTCTTTTCTTTGTTACTGTTCCTTTGTGTTTTCCCTACTTTTGTAATGCCTTCGAGAGGCGACCGAGATTATACTTTCCACAACTGTTTGGTTAAGTGTAAGCAGAATTCCTGCGTGGGACAAGGTACTGTTTACAAAATGGATTTTCTACCCAACATTCGAGTTGAAGAAGGGGTTAATATTTTATCATAAGCTATTTCTCACTCATTTTCAGACTACATTGGTCAACCCAACTATTTGAAATACTTATCGTGGGATTGTGACTCGGAGTGCAAGTACCATTGCATGTGGCAAACAGTTCAGACATTCCAGCAACATAATATACCGATTCCGCAGTTTTTCGGAAAAGTAAGAATAAAAATATAGTTAAATGAAAGTTTTTCAATTTTTCCAAGGGTAATAATAACAGTAAAGCATTAGTAATAATTATCGCCAATATTCAATGTAGTGGCCGTTCATTCGCCTGTGGGGAGTACAAGAACCAGCTTCTGCAATCTTTTCACTAGCAAATTTATTGAGCCATGTTGTCGGACTGTGGCATCTTCGCAGAAATGTTCCAAAGAATGCTCCCCTCTTACCCTTGTGGTATCTTTTTGCGGCCGTTTGTATTAACGGCTGGATATGGTCCATTGTGTTCCATACCAGAGATTTTCCTGTAACTGAGCTAATGGACTATTTTTCAGCATTTTCAATGAATGCTTTCTCGTTTTTCTCCGTTTTCGTTAGGTAAAGATTTTCATTCAATTGATTTCTGTCCATTGAAGGTGGTGAGTAAATAGTTTCCAATACTTTTCATTTGTAGACTTTTTCAAAAGTGGATGTGTTGGCCGGTGATGACAATGGGCGTTCTCCTCTTGTCTTTCTGTGCTTATCATGTGCATTATCTGACCTTTGTCCATTTTGACTACGGATATAACATGAAAGCAAACATAGCTATGGGTAAGAACGACTTGTGAGACAATCAGGATCAGATTTTATTCTCCTAGGACTAAATCAATATAATCATGTACATATATTATGCCAAGGTGTCTTAAACGCATCTTGTTGGCTGACTTGGAGTGGAGTGAATAGAAAAAGCCTACATCACGTATGGAAATGTGCACTTTTCGTCCTTCTTGCTGTGGCGTCCCTCGTTATGGAAGTGTTTGATTTTCCTCCAATTTTCTGGGTGATTGATGCTCACGCATTATGGCATCTCTTCACTGGCCCTCTTACACTTCTGTGGTACAGGTAGTGTAACATGCTAACCTAATCTAAACAGTTTCTCAAATGCAAGGGCAATGGGAAAAAACAACGAAGACATATATGCATATAATATTGTAACGGTTTTTTTTGCAGTTTTCTCGTTGATGACTGCCGCTACCTTTACGAGGAAGAAAGGGAGAAACATAAACTTATGTAGCTAAACATGAATGAAATGTTTACATATTCTTTGGAAGAGAATGGCCAAAATCATAACCAAATGATCAACAATAACAACAATCAACCGCTTCATCTAAGCCACAACAACAATCAACCTCTTCACCTAAGTCGTAACAACAACATTAATCAACCACTTCTTCTCGGTCACAACAACAACAACCATCAGCATCATTCCCATCTTCAACTGCCACAGCAGTATCATCATCCATACCTTCCACAAACAGTCCCAACGACTACAGCGAATGTATCCACCTCTACAGAACTATCCTCAGATTATCCCGTTGCAACAACTCTCCCACAACAAGATCCTCAACTAAGTCTAATCTGTGTTATTATGAATATATGACGATTACAATCACTCCCCGACAATTACTTTTCTTACTACTGCTACCACTACGTTAACAACTACAGCAATCCTTATTCTACTAATTGTTACAACCTATACTTCTATTTTTACGGCTATAAATACTTCAAAAACGATAACAATCTTCTTCGACGAGAGTTATTGTATAATAGGGTTACGAATCGAACGGAAAATTTTAATGTTACTCAATTTAATTACGATAAAAAATACATGTCTTTATCGACATTTATTATCATTCCTGTTTATTGTCCAGATTCATTCCTACGTATTATCCTGGTCAAGTTTTAAAGAGAAATAATATGATCAGAGACTTTATCGTTGTTAATGTTTAAAAAATATTTGTATAAATACCTATTTATAATTTCTACATACACGACGACTATACGGTTTTCACTTTTTATATGGAAAGTTTCCGTATTCATTAGAAGCAGTGATATGAGATTTAACATTATGATTGTGATTAATGTATTATTACGAAAATTTTAAAAACTGCTACTGCTTCACTGTCAAAAAATATATACTATTGAGTTCGCCAGTTTTGTTGCATTCGCTTGAATTTTTTTGAAAATTTTGTGCTTACAAAATCAAAAAACGTTGTGTCAAGAAAAATGATTTTCAAAAAAAATCTAGCCTGTTAAATTTAGTTCAGCAATACATACGAAAACGAATCTAGTCTCATTTTACGTTTTTATTTGCTACGACTTAATTTTATTCTGTTGTGCTTTCACAAATACACACTGCTACAATATAACCAAAAACAAAAACCTAAACTGTTCACGTGTTCTAAATTTTAAATACTGTTGTTCTTTTTGTTGCGAATAACATGTAATACCAAGCATGTTCACCTTCTATAATGTATGTTCAATTGTTGTGTATCTCTTGATGTTCAATGTTATTTGTTGGAGTAATATTAAAACATAAATATAAATTCTAGTGTTTAGCAAACTTAACACTGCGCAATTGCAAACAAAATACCTTTCATCATCTTATCATGATGATTGATTACCTAATTGTTCAAACAAGAACCTAAAAGTACAGATAAAATTTTTATTATACAAAATTTTAAAAATACCTAATCCATGTATAAAGCTTGCAGAGATGATTTAAAAAATGATACATAAACCGTTTATTGTAAACGATATACTAATCAACTTTATTGTACCAACTGTGTTGGTATATTTATATCTGTATTATATTCAAGCGAAAATGAGATATCTATGCAAAAAAATATTATAAATTAATTATTATATAAATATAAATTATGAATGAATAGCGGTAAGGTCTCTTTACGAGACGGCAAAAGGTGCAATGTGATTAAATTAAAATAGTGTACTACGATGATAGATTCGCAATATTAGGTAATTTTTAAAAACCGTAACTGCTGCACTCCATGTAAATTCTTGATGTATATTGAAGCATTTCATTGACTTGATGTAAAATAGGCAATCTAGGGAATATGCTTATGTGAAGAGGATTTATAAAGAAATAATATAATTGTCTACTTCCATTTATAATTTCATTTCTAAAATATAAAATATATTATGCCATTATATGAAAGGAATTTGTGGTTAAATTTTTAAGAATCGCAATGAAAAATATTTCCATTTTTTAAAGCGCAAAAAACTCCGAATGTGTAAATCATTAATTTATTATTTGTCGACTTTTATTAAATTATCATCATCATGATAATGATAAAACTCTTTTATATAAAAAAAAGTATACAGTTACTGTATTCATATTTATTCGTTTATATATTACTATTATTTATGTTATAAATAGTGTTTTTAATAATAATACTCGACTCGTTTTATGTGTACAAAGGAAAAAAAATCCATGCAAAAAAGTGTTAAAACCAGCATTTTTATTTATAATCTACCATGTAAGATTTTAAGAGAATAATTTATTACGTACATACCTTGTTGTATGACGCTCTGTCAAAAGGCGAAACAAAGCTGTGTCAATAATATTAATTTAATACGATGATATATATATTACTTAACATATTCTATATATGTCGTGTCGTGTAATATGAAAAATTTATCATCATCACCAAAAAGAACGATGCTTATAATAACTACTAAAAAATTATTTGATGTAAAACATTATTACTACCTACACAAGTTACAAAATAATAAAAATTATGTAAAAAAAATCTAAATAACATTCTACCAGTTGAACTCGTTCTAGTAGAAATTTTATTCGTCTCTTTCATTCATGCAGTATACACCGTGGATTCTCAAAACTTTTGTCTCATGCTTTCGCAGCTAATGTACACCTTCATTTTTGTCTTTAGTTTTGGATTACTTTAAATATTATACTTACCAAAATCAAGACTCCTTCCAAGGAGCTTGATAAGTAAATTAGAACACATTTCGTTTTGTTATATTGAAAGGAAGCAAGATTATTTTATGAAAAAAATCCATTTCTTACGTTTAATATGCATCATGAAAATTGTTACTTTTAGTAGGTGTGTGTGGTAGTAGTTGTAGTAGGTATATTGGCACGTTGAGAATATTTAAAAATTTTAACTGATTGATGATGATAAGATTTTCGTTTAAAATGACTCAAGTAAAAATACTCTGCCCTTGGATTTTTTTTGCAATCGTTTAATTTAAATAGAAACAATGATATAGTTTATTTTTTAAAACATTTCCGTGAATAGCTTGTTTTTTTAAACCATGTCACAAAATAACAAACTTTTTTTTATACATGCATATTATTACAAAGTAATTTTCGTCTATAATACAATATTTAACGTTTTAAATTCTTAATCTGAAGTTATTATCACAGATTGTCTTCCTTTTTCCCATTTTTTGTTACTAATAATAATTATTATTAGAGTACATATTACATGCAAATATTATAAGTTATATCAACGTGCTTTCAAGTCATTAAAAATGGATTTGCGCATTTGAGATTTACAGTAATCCAGTCCAGTTGACGGTAAAAGTGGATCACTTAAATTTTAAATTGTGCATGGTTTGTATTATTATCATTAAAAGTGAATCTCTATGATCCAGTAACTTTTTATTTAGGCCATTATATTGTATTGAACTATATGGCTTTGTTTGTGATGCAACATAGGTATTTATAACATTAAATGTATAACATGACATTTTTACGATTGCTAGTACGAGAGATGTACATCTACTAATAATTAGCAGTTACAACTGGACGGAGCAAGTTGTAAAATGGTAGTAGTAGTAAGTAAAATATATATTAATTTAAGTAATTACATGGAATGATAACTTAACTCAAACTATAAATAACGCAATTCCGCTAAAATACTGAAATAATGATTGCGCTGTTGGTAAAACGACTATTTTTTTTCTCTTAAACTTTGGAGCCCACGTTGGTCGACGGTGCACTGTGTTGATGATGATGACCATGATGAAGACCGGAAGTTTGATGGTGAAGAAGCACGGAGCCTGGTGGTGGAACTCGACCACTGCCTCCACCAGAACTGCTCATACCTGGATGGTGTTGTGGTGGAAGACCCCTGTAGCCAACACCGTTACTACCACCTGCAGTGGCTTGGGAGGATGACTGCTCTGGGATCTGAGCGTAAGAAGAATGTTGATGAGAATGGGGAAAGTGCATAGAGTAACGACCACTACTGCTACTGTTTGAGACTGCACTATGGGGTTGAGAAGGTACTACGGGAAAATACTGAGGGAAGGGTCCGGAACTTACCGTGCTTTGCATAAGCGGATGAAGATTGGGATCCGCTAAAGTAAAATCAAACGTGCAAACAATTATTAGCTCCATTTTCCTTCCAAAATAGGCAAATTTATAAAAAAAAGTGTGACTCAATTCTCACCCTTGTGACTACGCCGTGGCAATGAATTCGGCTTTGGTCTTGGCTGAGGAACCATAGCCGAGGGATATTGTGAATGCGGGTGTAACGAAGAAGGGTGCAATGCACTCATTGTTCCTCCCCTTTCCATTGTATTTGAAGATACAGATCTAGATGATGTACTATTCACCGGTGTGGTAATCACCTGAAACTGGGAAGGAGACGTCTGGTGCATGCCCACTGTGAAGGGACCCGACGGGCTAGGAAGTGTAATTCCATTATTATTCAACCTATTTTGTTGGTGTTGCTGTTGCAATTGCAACTGTGTACTACTCATTCCATAAATGGGTTGACCGTGAAGTATCAATCCGGACTGGGTTGGAGGAGGAGGTGGGGACATGTTTGTATTGAGGTGATGGTGGTGCTGCTGTTGTTGTTGTTGGGGGGTATGTGCAGAAAGGTGGTGGTGGTGATTATTGTTCCCAGGTGGTGATTGTGAGGCTGCTGCAGCAGCGTGGGCGGCATGCATTGCTGCCTGAACACTTTCATATTCATAAAAATTAGATACAGGTCGCTCTTGACGCTCTCGAGGATGCTCTCTACGTTGTGAGTGATAGTGCTGTTGGTGGCGACGACTGTACATGTAGGGAATCATACAAAATGTACACAAATTGTAGATATACAGGGTATTTACATATTTATAAATTTACCGAAACTATACATGGATTTAACTAATGATAGCATTAACTAAGGCTTAAGCTTTTTATGTGCGATAAGTTTTCATTTTCAAAAGTATGCAGCATCTATCTAATTTATATTACATGTCAATGCAAAAAAAGTCAACGTGCGCGTGATCAAATCTAATCTAATAAAAAATATTTCAATAACAATGCTAGCAGAGAAGCTTTGTGAGTACATCCACCATTTTTCATGAAACCTTTATAAAGGGTAAACAACTTAATTAACAAAAAATGGCAAATCTACTACATGTAAAACTACAATGCAACACTAATGCTACAGACTCAATACACATTTGTACAGTTAAAAATCTCAGCGGTTCAACAATATCATGTCAAGTTCATCTTTCGTTGAACCGTGAGAACAGAAGCTCTGTAAAAAGAGAACTAATTTGATCAAATTGAACAAAAGTACCTAGATTCATAATGATCTGGGCTGATTGACTATGACTGTGCGTGTCACTTGTCAAATTAGTCTTAATCATGTCATCATGAATCACTAGTACACAGGCTTGCGTGCAGAGTGCAGGTTAGAGGTGGTGGTGCCAATTAAGTTAATAGGTGCGTGCATAAGAATAATTTATACAAAAATGTACATTCACATCACATTCCAAACAAACAAGAATTAGTCTTTCATCTGAAATCATATTAGGACACACATCAAGTAAAAAAGTGAGCAAAAAAATGCGAAGGGTAAAAATGGTTATAAAAACTGCCTCATGTTGGCTGCTTGCATTTACAAGAGATAAAATATTATTGAGCAGTTTGTTGCTTGCAAAACAGATAAATATATGCACCGAGGATTAGGCAGTTAGGTGGATAAAAATGTCAACTAAAACTTTGGAGGAGCAAAAATAAAAAAAATAGAGAAGCAAATAAATATGAAATTCCTCGGTTGTTTAGCTATTTACTATATAGTCAATCGATAGTTGCGTGCCCTACTAAATGAGTAGACGAACCTTTCCAAAATTGCCTTTTTTCTTTGCTCCACTACTGTAAGTCTCATCTGACGCAGTGTCTGATCCGATAAGCCGTTATTGTTGTTGTTGCCGTTTGAGTTGTTATTACCGTTATTACTACTATTTGCTTTACTGCCGTTGTCGTTTTTGTTGTTATTACTGCTAGTGGTAGAAGTAGCAGTGGCAGTTTTCGTGGAAGTACTTTGTGATGGAATGCAGTTGTCACTATAATAATTTTGCATAATACAAGAGAGATATACATATAGAGAAAAAACCGCACAAACATAGCCAATATATTAAAAGTATAATGAGATGAGGCATATAATATTTAAAGTTGATCGTATTTTTATGGACACTCGGACAAGTCACAAATAATTGATTGATACATAATATGAAAGCAGAAAATACTATAAATTGTCCATATAAACCACAAAATTACATAAATGAAATAAAAAAAAAATACAATTTATCACACCAACAACATTCTGTTTGGCAGTTTTATGCAGAAACACGTTATATATGTTTTGCCAAATTTGCTTTATGATTGAGAGAGCATGATGAATGCTGCATGTCTTTTTTTACAATGGGGTGATATGAATACACAGGCTACAAAAATTCTTTAGGCCGAAATCTGGCTAGGTTGCAATAATTTTTGTCAAAAAAAACTTACTTTAGATGATGGCGGATCTCTTCGTAATTGATATAGTGCGTGTATTTCTTTGGGTCAACAATTCCCATTCGACTTCCCGGTCTTTGCATTTCATTGTAAACGTCAAAGCTAGTGGACCTGCCGTGATTTGGATTATTGGTGTTTCCGTTAATGTCTTTATCTACTCTATTGCTTCCCTCGGACTTACGACCTGATTTTCCACTGCTGCTTTGTGGCATTGGAACACGCATACTGCTTTGTTGCTGCGAATGATGTGAATGCTGAGGATAATGATAGTTTTGTGGTGTCTGATAATTTCCAGAAGCATGAATGGCTTGGGCGTGAACGTAGTCTGGATGAGGTTGTTTTCTTTGGTCTGATCTACTACTTCTTTGTTCGTGATGTTGTTGTTGACTTTCGAGGAGTTCCTCGTGAAGACGAGCTGCTGCAATTGCTTCCTCTTGTTGTTGCTGAGCTCGAGCAAGAGCGGATGCTGCAGCTGCGGCGGATGAAGTTGCACCGGCGGATTTTCGATGACGTCCAAATCTAAACATTGAACCAAGGCCGCGGAAAATTCCTTGCTTCTTTTTGGCACCTTTTGTTTTACCATAGGCTCCTTCCGCGTCTTGATCGTTGGGGTCACCAGGTTTTCTTCCAAAAGTAGCTCCAGATATACATGACTCAGTCTCTTCTTCCGCCACTGAAAAACACCAAATGGAAAATACATCACTATATGAAATACATTATTCCTCGCCCAACCCTTTTTCCATTTCTCGTAAACTACACTTACATGTTTCCATTTGATTTGCAAGTTCCCCCAGTGGGGCTTCATAGCTCCTATCAACTGCCTGTCTAAAGCTTTCATTGCATCCTCTTCCCCTCACAACTCGCACGGAAGGAGGTCCCGCTCTACCCGGTACAAAACCTGACTTGACATCCTCTTGTGTCTGAATTTCTTGGACCATTGTCTGCAGTGACTCCAAACTGGATGACTTTTTCATCCCAAGGGAAGGTCCAATATCCTTCTTACCCCCTTTCGATTTCTTGCCTTTTGACGTGGATGAGGAAGGCGGATGGGCATGATTATTTGGCTGCTTCAATGCGTCTACTAACGAATCGGCCGAATTTACTCTAGGTAGGCCTAAAACGTCAGTTCTGGGAGCTGATCAAAGTAGTTTTAAATAAAAGTTTATGAATTAATTAGGGTCAACTTTTACAGTCTGTTTTTAAATATTCCAATACTGCAAATGTGCTCATGCAACACACTGTGTTCAAACCACAAAAAAATACACACTCATAACAAAACAAAAAGGTTTCTTTTGAAACAAAAAAAAAAAATTGGCAGTTCATTCATATGTGCAATGTCCACAAGTAAAAGTCGTGCTTACAAATAAAAATGACATGACACACCTGCAAAATTGATATGCAATGCTAACTAGATCCATGCAAAAAAAAACTAGAATGAAACAAAATAGAAAATGAAAGAATGCATTGGAACTGGATTAATATTTCAGGCAAGAAGCAAGACACCACAGACAGACATTCTCTTTAAGCAAGCATAAAACACTGAAAAAGAAAAGAACTAACAATTTTTAGTACTTTTATTTGCTCTCTTAATTTTATCATCAGAGCATGCACATTTACATGCAGAAGTAGCAGCATCATAGCATGGAAGAAGTTTAAACCCACTTTGTCTGCTCTGCCCCCATTGATGCAGCAATTGAAGCAGTTGATCACCAAGCCCAAGACGATCGCCCCGTTTTCCAATCACAGAATATTTACTAAATCTAGGTTGATGATATGACGATGAGTTAACGGGTGGTTGTTCTTTCCGAAGGCCCAAAGTAATGCCATCAGAGGGATTTCCGGTGGGTGATATTGCAGATACTGCAACATTATTATTATGATGACTTTGAGTTTGACTAGCTGTAGTTGCAGTAGTTGCTTGACTTTGACCAGCGGCACGCATTGCTAATTCATCTTCTGTCGAGGAACTGAAAGGCCGCTTGATTCCTCGTCTTGCAAGCTGGTCTACACATTTTATATAGGCCCATAAATACGATTATTTACACGATATTCACATTTGACATTTACATTTCGCCCAGAAGATTACATTCCCTACACCAGTAAACACAAGATGCTGAATACACTATAAAACAAACTATATGAACTTGACCTTCATTGATTTCAATTTTCAGTATTTAGATGCAGATTATTTTTAGATGGGTTAGTTTGTAGTTAACTTGAAGTAATGGCAAAATGTGGACACTGTCGTAAAATATTGCTTATATTCTAGATGTCAAAGTAAAACTTGCTGCCTTCGTTCCAAAATATTTCAGGAATAATGTACTTAGTACTAACCTTGCATGTTCCTCTCCCTAGCCAACTGTTCCGCATGAGCATCCTCGTGTGCCTTTTGTCGCTGACGCTCATCCCTTAGCTTTTTATTCCTTTGGTAAGTATCTGTGCTTTTTGCATCCAGCGTGGCATGGCGCTTTTCAGACATACTTTGTCTACCAAATGCATCCCTTGAGAACCCACCAAGTTCCTCAAGAGAAGTTCTGCAAAGTAATATCAATAATATTATGTGAAGACTTTCTCATCCAGTCATCGGTTCTGAAACTTTAAAGTGTATAATATGTTTCCAACTTACTGACTGGCGTACGTCACGTCGGAAGGTGGTTGTCCATTATTTGCATTGTTTGTTAGACTACTGACTGGTGTTGAAACTCTTGAACCGCTCCCTTGCTTTTGCCCACTTTGTGCTTCCAAGCCATCCACTGGTGTGGAAGACCTCGACCTTCTTGGAGGTTTCTGAGGTGCAATATAGTCATCCTCCACCAGGACCATTTCCCCTCTTGCATTATGCACAGTAACTGCTGCGGCTACGTGCTGATGGTGGTGATTACCCACCATCATTCCCCCTGCTGACTCTAACATTTCATTGCTATTTCGACTAGGAATCACCGATTGAAGGAATGCACCATTCCAGGTATCATTTGTAGCTTTGTAGTAACTATCATTCCGAGATGGATTACTCAGAGACGAAGAGGATTTGCCTGTGAGTCTGTCTAGAACAGGGTTACGAGGAAGGTCCACGCCAACTTTGTTGCTGTTGACACTAGCTGTATTATGAACAAAGTATGGAGGAGGACTTCGATGACGAACTTTGGCTTCAGATTCAGACTTTATTGGCGATCGATCATCCATTCGTCTCAGGCTGCTACTTCTCATGTGATGGTTTTGATTTTGATGATTGTAGGAATGTCTACTGGTGGGTGTTGTACTACCTCCTGCTCTGCGGGGAGATTCATTTGGAAGCTGCTGCACAAATATGGCATTTTGATCATCTCCAGCGTTGCCGTTGCTGTCGACAGATCTGTTCAGAGACTCTATTGTAACCGACTTATCTTCCCTGCCGCTGCCATCTACCAATTTAGAGAAATATAAATACAAAAGCGTTTAAAAAAAGAGTCTTTGTATTTCCACAAGGTTTTTTTAAACACCAAAATTGTTTTCAGAATAAAAAGGGAACACGTTAAAAGTTCTCTTCATGGTTTATCAAAGCGAGCTGGGTGTGTCATCATTAAAAATAGTTTGCAAAAAGCCAAATTTAAATATTTTTGCGAGTATTTACCAACAGACATGGAGATATTTTTTGACCAAGAGTCAGTCTCATCGCCGGATGCAGAGCTTCCTCCCCCACTAAGGTCAGTTGTTGGGGCGGAGGATGATGGCACTCTACGAGCAATGGTAAGTGTAATGAACCCTGGCTTGGGCTTTGGCCCACCATCTTGGGTCATGGTTCTCCTTAGGGTTTCCATTGCATCCGTGTTAGAACGATTGAGCAATGAGACACCATTAATATTAAGAAGCTGGTCATTAGACTTAAGTCGTCCGTCTCGTGAAGCAGCCCCACCATGAATTACACTTTTTATAAAGATTCCCATATCCATCATTTTGCCACGAACAGCGTTAGTCTTGCCCTTTACACTAATGCCTGCATGATAAACGACGTGCATTTGGGTTAGTTTTCGTGAAAACAGTACTACTACTGCTTACTAAATCTGTGCGTCTATTTTTATTTCAAGTGAAATTTTACCTAGACCAGCTTTCTCCGTGTCAAGAACAGGAATGTCCAACGTGAGTACTTCTCTTTCACTCCAAGGGGAAGGCTGGGAATCGTCCTCAATCTTATCAGGAGGCTGTCAAATTTTAAGTTAAGAAAATGCCATTATTAACTACTGTAACCTGCCAGTCACAAAGCTCATTCATTCTCTTGCCACTAATAAACTTACAATTTGTCTGGGAAGTTTAGGACTCAAATCAACTCGCAATTAAATTAGTAGTCACTGCACCAGGTCGAGGTAGCGTTCCCGACGACGGTTGTAGCGGTAATTTTTTGGTTTGTGATACTGTCGCTACCTTCATCTCTCCAACAACTACAAAAGTAACAATGTTGTAAATTATTTAGCACAAAACTTCAGTATGCAGCCAATCATTGAACTCTTTGAATTTTTTATTGACATACTTCGCTCTTGTCCTTCAATCATATTTTCCTTCTCTGACTCCTCACTATAAACATCCGTTGTAGACGGCGAAGACGGATGAAAATTAAGCGGATGTTTTATTACTTTTAATCTAAGCTCGGGTGTTTTCAACCCGTCACGAAACAGTTCCTGTGCCTTTTGAAATTGAACCCCGATAAGGCATCTTCCGTTAATTTCAATAATTTTGTCTTGCGCTTGAACACGACCGTCTCGATCTATCCTGCCACCAGGTTCTACACTTTGTACTATGAGCCCTTGATTCCTAGCATCTGCATTATGTTCAGGAACAACATGGATTCCCAAGGGACCTGCTTCATGCCTAAATATCATTTCTATTGTTCGTCTACTCTTGTCGTCTGCACTGTCGTGAATGTTCCCGTTTAGCAGGTCACTATTTGGTGGATACTCTGTATTTGGGGTAGAGAAATGTTGGGGCACTAAATCTTCTAGGGGTGTATCGGGTGCTGCATTGGCTCCAAGAGGTTCTTTACGTAAACTTAATGAAAGAGCCCTGTCCGCAGCATCAGCCCATTTGTAACCTGCATCCCCCACAAACTGCATTGACAAACGGTGATGATCACGGGAAAATCTTGAACCGCCCTAAAGAAAATATAAACAATTCATGAATGAAAAAACGAAAACTTTAATTCATGAATGTATTATCATTGCAGTATGGAGGACAAATTATTATGGGAGAAAGTTACCTCTCTTCTTTCCACATCGCTTGTTGAAATTGTACCATATTTTGAACTGTTTCCTGTTGCGTGATTATTTCTGTGCTGAATTTGGGCAGTGACACCACCGCTACCACTCACGTAAGCTGTACTATTGCCACTGTATTTATTATGCTTCTGGAAAAGGCCACCTCCTTCCACTGGGGCACCGTTTGTCGCTGGCCTAGATAAGTTTGGATTGTTATCGCCAACTGAGACACTGACAATATTGCTATCGGACTGGGTACTTGCATTTACACGGTCTTGCTCTCCGTTTATGGGGTACTCCTATGCAAATTTAAAAAAAAGACGATGTTATCTTCATAGATTCACATTGGCAATTTGAATTGAATATAACTTTCACCTTTATGTCTAGACTTACCTTGCGATCATCTTTGTCTTCGTCAATTTTGGGAGCTGCTGACCATCTTTTGGATGGATCAGGCGGGGATAAATGTACAGGGGATAAACGATTAAGTGCAGGTTCGCTCCCTCTCCTAACTTGGAGAGTGAGTCCTCCACTATTGGCAGTCCCAGAACTTCCAACAATGCCATTGGTCAGCTCTTCGCCAGTAATCTCAATGTCAGTTCGGGCGAAAGGCTGAAATTTATGGTCACTTCCCTGTGAATTATAAAGGAGCACCTCGTTATCTGTCATTTACGAATACACACCCACACGCAAAAAATGAAACCGCGAGCGCTTACCTGGAAGATATCTGGACTATTTGTACCAACAGAGCTGGCGCTGGTCCCATCTCCAGCATTATGTTGCAAAGAAGGCATTCCATCATTGTCCTCTTCATATATGGCCATGATTTGCTCACGATCGTCAGCTACATCGACTAGCTTGTCGTCTGGGTCGAGAATGCCCCCATCCGACTGAGATTTTAATTTATGAACAACAACCCATGACTCTGGTCCCTGAGAATAAATACATACACACAAACAGTCAGCAATTTTTTTTTCTTTTAAATAAATTAACACTAAATACAATTCTTCACAGTGTCACTGCATATACTGTCGTCTCACACATCTGCCTAAGAAATTATAGTTCCCAACTCTCTACATGCAATTTTTACACAAATGTTCACACTTGAAATTACATTTCCACAAGCTGTTTCGTGAATAAATTTTCCCCTCTTGATTACAATGCTTTAAACACTTTTAAACTTGTTTTCCAAAACTGCAAAAACACATGCATATGTTTTTCACATAATTCTCCTGCTTCCACTCTTTTTTATTACTCCCAAAAAATCGATAAACCTTTCATTTCATCATCTCGTTCCTCCTGCTCTTTCCTAATAAATCTCTACACTTTTGACAAACTCCCAGAAATATTTCTCTATTAAACATTTCTTTTCTCTCTGTAAATATTTCCACACGTCAATGCATGCACACACAGCATTATCCCCTTTCTAAGCAGCTTTTGCTCTTTATATTGATTGATTGACGGGTAAATGATCTGTTTACATGCAAAAACAACAATTAGATCGTGTATTTACATACCTACTTTACATACGATACAGTTAGCACAACACACTAACTTGATGCACTGCAAACTAAAAACCAAATGAAAGTGAGTGCCTACTTAACAGGGAAGTTATTTAGTGCATTATTTTCTTATACAAAAACTGTGTCTGCCTGCAATGCGCAAAAATATGTATAATATCTCCTAAAAGTGGAATTTTTATCTGTATCAATCAACATGAGATCTTTTTTTTACTAGTGCAATAGTAACAACAAGCACAAAATGATCTTTCACACTCACACTTCACATCTTCATCATCACCATTCACTTCTCATTTTCTTCAAACTTCTCGGTAGTAGTAGTAGTAATCATCTAATCATCATCCATCCATCCCTCTCTTCACACCACCACCAAAAACCTCACTTTTAACTTTACTTTTTCTTATCAGATCACTGCCACCACAGTCTTATTTTTGTTTGTAGGTATAAGTGAATAAATATCTCTTTGCACACATAATCTCATCTACTACTACTACTACTCCTACTCCTACTACATCTTTTAAAACTTTTCTAGATTTCGTGGTGGATTAGAGGAAGGACTTTGATGTGCAATCATTGCTTCAAAGAGAGCTTTTAAAAAGCTTTTTTAGTAATATCAACAACCCCAAGAATTCTTTGCAAAAGTTTCTTTTTCGTTTTTCTCAAGAAAAACAACAACAAAAATATCTCCAAAATTATTACCAACCATGTTAGCTAGATGACGAAAAAAAAGGTATTTTTGCAGCTCTATTATTATTATTAACAATTTTTTTTGTGCGTAAGTAGTCAGTTAGTGGTAGAAGTATGCGTGTATTATTTTACACAAGTACCTTTTTGTGAGTACGGTTTTATTCTCTTGGTATACATAAAAAACACACACACAACAATGCACATTTTTATGGACGGGATGTGTAGCAGTAGTGATTCCTAGGCGAGATTAAGATGATGATGACAGACTATTCTTCTCAGAATTAACCAACCACTGCATATCAGCAGCAACAATGCAATGCAGTTTTCTTCGTTTTTTTTTGGTAATAATGTTGGTTTGGTGTGTCTTGTGCTATTATTATTATTATTTGTACGTGTAGCACTTCCTATCGTAGTAACGATGATGAGGAATGAGGAGGATGATGAGATGAGGTATGGCAGTGAGCTCAGTAGTAGCAGTAGTAAAAGTACGTACACAAAAGAGCTGTTGCTGCTGCTTAAGGGCCCCTTCTCACAGTAATTATGCCCCCTGCACATATTTATTTTTTTATAGAAAAAAAAGTGCATCTCTGTACTTTTTTCATTTTAAAGAAATGCATCTCATCTTACAAAAATCAGTGTATTGTGAGAGGTATGGGATTAGTATGTAGGGCTGCAGAGATAAGGGTTGAAGGTATGAAACAGCAGAGATTTTTGTGTGTATATCATCCCTGTTCTATGAGAAACATAACGTGACTATACAACAATTTCTTTGGCATATTAAGAAAATATTATAAAGGAGCAAGGCAAGAAGAATATTTCCCTGTGAGACATCACCATCATCATCATCGTCGTTTCATCAGCAGGTTCGGCACATCGTAAAACTTTACAGGTATAAAAAAATGTATCGACAAAAAAAAATCGAAAGGTACTCTTTGCATCATCTGTCTACTAGTCTGCTGTGGAGTGGCTGATGATGATGAGAGGGACGAGCATAACAATAATATTAGGGGCACTTTACCACAAACAAGAATGATTCATCATCATCATTCATCCTACCTGTTCATCTATATGCATGTTGTATCATAATATGTAATAGTCTGTTTAAAAACTCGCCACATATATTTAGCACTATTCTCTTTACACTACACACATTTAATCTATCATATCCATTTAAAATAGTGAGACTAGTGTACAAAAAGGATTAGTCTATAAGGCAGACCACGACTACGTGAGTAACACAACACACCTGGTTTTTACCTGACAGGTCGGTATGTATATGTATTGTTTTGTGTGCATGCATGGTAGTCTTACCTTTTTCTTGAGAAAATCTATTTCTCATGATGGAAATTCGTAAGGCAGGTAATAAGCAGGAATATAGTTGAGAGCATGCATTTAGAGATATGCATGTATTTATCTTTGTTGAGGTTTAACGTAACGTGCATGCCATGCCAGGTAACTCCATTTCTAATAGCGTAACAAAACACGAAGCACAGCTCAACAACGACAACATAACACCTTCTTATTCTCATGCAACATAGCGTTCTCGCCGCACTCGCACTCATTTTTGTGATGGTAATCATGATCAAAAGGATGACGATGTTGATCATCATGAATGTTCAAAACGCATGGTATTCTTTACAGAAATATGCCTTTTTTACTATTTATTTTATCAAACATTTGCTGTTGTGGATGTGGAAGTAGTTAAAATTCATGAGCTGCCACTACTACTACTGTACTCTGTACTGTAGTTTATATTCTCCTTTAAAGTTTACTTTTGGTACCTATATGCGTAGAGGAAAATGTCAAATTACAACTTTAAAGTGACTTACCACTACTGCGAAAGAACATAATTCGCCTCTTTGCTAGCTGGCACGCAGCATGTTGCTCATATAAAATTGACAATTATCTCTGTGAATTTTGTCATATAATTTGCCAATATTTAATTGCCTGAAATTTCATGATCCTACATACTCACAAAAAATGCCTGCAAGCAAGTCGCAATAATTTCAGAACAGGAGCCAATTTAATATTATGTACATTCAAAATCTCTGTCTGCTGTTGTTCGAGTTGTGTGACTTGTTGTGCTGCTGTGGTGGTACCCAATAAACTTTTGTGCCTTTTGCCCCTGCCCACTCACGCACACAAGCTCACTCGTAAAAGTCTTGTCAGTTCATCAAAGTCAGCAAACATTATATCATCATATATGCATATATAGTATTCGCCAGAAGAACCGAAACAACAAAATTAATAATGCCTAAGCCAACAGCCACTATGATTGCCCTCATTACTTCCTTTTTAAATTCGTAAATTGATAGTACTGACCATTATTGGAGCAATAAACTGCACCCATTAAAAATCCCAGCGTATAACCGAAGTTTCAAAAGGAAAAAATTACTTGATCTATTACTGCTGCATGTAAAAGGGAAAATTACCGTGGTCTTCGGTAGTTACTTTTTTGTAGTTTGCTAGCTAAAACAACAAGTGATCTTACTACTACACTTTTATACAAAGATTCACTGATGAATTCATTATCCATGCCATTATGATCAAGGTATATATATATATGTACATACAAGGCAGTGGAAATACAACTTTTTTCTGCATCAAAACAATTTTTTTTTTTCACCGAATTTTTACTTTTGAAACTAAGCTTCTGTTGCAACTCAAGTAATAATAAAAAAGGCAGAACAACAAATTTTTTATGCTCTGGGAGGAAATATAATGTTTCAGCGTAAAGTATGCATGCATGTATGTATATGTGAACACACACCACCACGCTTTAAAAATATGAACCTTATATAGCCAATATAATTTTAAAGTTCATAAAATTCTTTTCACGTGTAACAAAACTTTTTTTACAAGTAATTTTCTCATCATTCTGTAATAATTCCTTTTATTCTCCTGTTTCATATCTATCTCCCAGAAATTTCCCTCTTTTTTTTCTCTTAAGCCTTTCTTGCGGAACGACTGCTGCTGCTCTTTTACTTCCGTCCTTTGTGAAACAGATACATACAAAGATTTTTTTTTCTTTGCACAACAAAAAAAAATATTCATCTTCTTCTCTTCCATACCATCATCATCCTTCCGTATTATCCTCATGTTAATTTTTTTAAACCTATCATATTTTTACTCAATTGAACTAAATAGATGTAGGTTTAGGAAATGCGAGCATTCAACTCTTGAAGGAAATTCTTTACAGACATCATTCAAAAGTTCAACATTTTTTTTGTAACAATAAGTGTAGTAGTATAAGTGCTTTTCCATTCTTCTTTCGTAATCATACCTTATTTCACGGACACTTATTATATGAATTCCTACTTTATCATCATCAATTATCTGTCTTGCAATAATACTGCCATCCTACACATGCATAACGTACATAACTGAAAATTCAAGTCAACTGCCTATTTACTAAGTAGGCTTGGTCAATGGTCAATTGTCCTATGGGTATTTTGTGTATCATTTTACAATAAAACTGACTTTGGGTTATTGGCGTTTGAGTTTGAGCATGTGGCAGTGCAGTGGCATGAAAAATGGCAATGATAATATATACTTTTAGATGATGATAATGATGGAATTTGGCAACAGTATGAAAAGAAAAGAAAAGCAGGCAGAAAGTTAATAAAAAATACATAAAATCAAATCAATCTCGTATAATTCATTCAATCCAATTCATCTTGTATGATTATCTGCTTGCCCCGAACAAACTTTGATTTGTTGTGTAGATAATATGTATTTTTACGTTTGTTATGTTTGTGTATATGCTAAGCTTATTTTAATACAATTATTTCTAGTTTTTTTGTACACTTGCCTGCCTCTCACATTCACTTTTTTCACTCCTCCAGTCACTCAGTCAGTCATTCATTTATGATTTTCATTATTATTTTTTTCTCCGAATACTCTTCTCCTGCTAGCCAGCAGGTCTTGTCGACTTGTTACTTTTGCTTCCTTAATCTCTATCTCTGTTCTAATCTATACTATCATCGCATACAATTTTCCTCTGGGTCTCCTCGTCTTATCCTATTCATCACAGCTTCACAACAACACATAATATATAACGCGATTATTGTCGTGCTATTGCAATCAGGTTTTTTTGCATGCAAATTTTAGAAGAGAGCATTATACCCAACGGCTGAATAAAAAATATTTTTAAAAAATAGCAATGCAATACAGTTCAATAATGTGAGCATGAGCAATCTCTTATTATTTGAAAAGTATGAAGTACTAGTCTAAAACCGTCATGCAAAGATGTTTAATCTTTTTCTAGTTTGTCGGTCGGCCGGCATGTACCGTCTCAACTCTCAACGTTAATGGATTTTGTTCACTTGGTAGTATATCCACCACTTTCTGCTAGAAAGAATACTTAAGTCATTTGATTTTTCCCATCAAGCTCATCCGCATATGTACCTATTGAGCATGTTATATACATTTACTATTTTGCATAATAATCATATGAGCTAAATATTACTACCAACTACTAACACAATAGAATCCTATGTAGCTTATTCATTCAATCCGCATCATCACTTGCGAATTTTTCCCTGGGGATTCATCATCAGTATCACATCAGTTGGAAAATTCATTACATTAGCAATTCATTGCAACAATGCCAAAGTCAATGTGACTGAGGCAGGGTGAATCATCTTTTTAACTTCTTCGCAGAATAGAATACGTGCATTTTAAATCGCAGCCAAGAATATACACAGCCTCTTCTTCTCTTGGTCTGTTATTTTCCATTCCCAGCGACTTCTCCAACTTCGTCTTCCTTTTTTTTATCTGTGTTCGTATCAAACCCTCTCGTCGACCATCACATTCAACCTTTGTGAAGGTTAGTTATGTTGATGTTAGGCATTCACATAGCCACAGTAATTTTTAAATTACTGCAGTATGGATCATGAATTTAATAAACTCGGCAAATTGTAACTAGGTTTCTCATTAAATTTTTAATTTCGGGTACGTGTCGGGCACCTGCGGACTTTGAAACTCGG
>JAHZMZ010004559.1:0-13873 GCA_027743805.1 Lepidocyrtoides sp. E14 | reverse complement strand
TTCAATGAATATTTAATCGTAAAGTTCGCCAAGGAGTTCAAGAATACGAAAATTGTTTTTACAGGTGCAAAATGACCTTCTAAGACGATAAAATTACAAAATGTAAATATCTGTCTACATTTTCTATTGAGTCAAGTCACACTACTGCTTGCAGTTTTTACTCAAAACTTGTGCAACATTTAAAAGGGTGTTCCGTCAGCCAACTTACTTCCAAATCCAAAATATTTGCCCAGTGTATGCCATTTTCAATATCACCGTGCACATGAAACGGAGTCTTGATTGCTAATTTGAATAATTTGTTTGACGTCAATCACCCGAAGTGTTTTTATTTGATGAAAGTATTACGACATGCCAGCATTCCAAGTACAAAAAGTCTTGGAAAATAGTAAATTTCCGTACCTCAACTTGACTACCACCTTGCATTTTTACCGTGAACTGAGCTGAATGAGCTATTATAGAAAAAAAAACCAAAGCCATAACCATGGTCACATTCATACAGAGCAGTGGAGTCATCGTGAGTACTTTTTTGCTTCATTTCACCAAATATGGAAAGCCATTTTCCACCTTTCGAAACGGGATAATGATATTCTGTTAAAGTTAAATGAGTTTAGAACAAAAGGTAAAAATAATAACAAAAAGACACCCGTAAACACAGCTCAGTCACTCCTGTCAAGTCAAATAGGATTTTGAAAAAGAAGCTACACATTCATACCTTTAAAAATGATTCATTGGCTGTGCATCCGCTATACATTCTTGGGAGCAGTTGGAGGAAAGCGTCTTTTTTATTTATCAGCAAACAACATTAACTGCCAAACAGCCTTGCGAATGAACTCGACCAAAAAATTGTATGCATATTAGTTTGTGAATAATGATGGCAGGCAAACACATTTTCTGGTACATTGACTCAAATGAGTCGTTAAGATAAGTAAAAACCCTGCCTCCAGTCATTTAATCGGGCATCCACCGCTCAAAAATTTTTCAAGTAGGTAGTTTTTTTGCTGCTATACTCTATGAGCCATGGGGAGTTTTTTCGTTTTCAAATTTCAAGCAAACTATCGCACAAGTTTGCACTAAATAGTTCTAATGACCCGTGTTTGAGTGAAGAAATAACTTGAGAAAAACTGAAAAAAATGCTATTTTTTCTTATTCAATTTGCAAGTATCGACAACGCCATCATTATTATTATTACCATCGATTGATCCTCATATCGTCACAGGCTGCAGTACAGACACCATACATTAGCGGCAGAGAACCGTCACCCGTAATAAAAAACCAGTTGGATTTTTAGGATCATCTTTTTTGAGCTCAAGTTGAAATTCTGATGAAGATCATGAAGATAAAGATGTGCGATTTTTTAATGCAAAAAACGGTGATCTTATACCAAAAGAAGGAAGAACAAATAGGAGGAAAAAAAGATTGAATGTGGGCACACATTAAAATGGTGATATACAACTCATTTAACAGGGAAAAAGGTAGACGACAAACCCACTCTAAAATTTGTTTTTGGTAATGTAGATGCCTCTTTTTTTTCTCTCTCTCTCTCTCTCTGGTAATATACTGTTTTTTTGTTCGCCCTTTACGCACATTGCTTAGCTACTTCCACTAAATTCAGTAGGTCATTTTGACGTACCTAAAGAGTGCAGCGGTGTGTGTGTGCAAAGGAAACGAATAAAATACACAGTTATATTGATGTATTCAAGTAGCGAAAACAATATTTAAAAAAAAAAATGTTTTGACTGAGCAATTGTAGAAATTCCAAATATTTTTTAAATGGACGTGCTCAATACTTTTCACATAAAAAATTTGAATTTTTATGCTGTTACAAAATATAGTAGACAGACAGACAAACAATGCAATAAGACAGGCTACTAATTTTAATTTTAAACAGTCACAAAACAAACATTACAACAAACCTTAAACTAAAGTCTTTTTGCTTGTCTACCCACCTTACCTCACCAAACCATCAACCACCTATCTAAATATTTATTTTGTTTTAGCTTCATCTATCTGGCTCCAAAAGATTTTACAAAAAAAAGAAAAGAAAGCTACATGCTACATACACTCTACAAATATTATTTTGGACTGCAAAAAATAACTCTTTGGTTATGCAATTTTTTTTACTTAAGTAACAGCAACAGAAGCACTACACTATATTCTACTTTGCTCGCTCGCTCCCACATTGTACTACCGGCGGCGGCAGCCACTTTTGAAAACAAGGGAGCGTCTTTATCCACTGAAGTTGTGCAAATTCACACAAAGATCGATATTTGAAAGATGGATACATAGAATCAAACAAAACAAATAAATAAATAAAAGACATTATCATTTGGAGTTTTTTCAAGACCTAAGTCGCAAGACCATTTTCAACTCAATCAATGATCCATTCCGTTTGTCACTACTTGATTTATTGAAGGATGCACTCTGCATAACAGTCTGCTGTCATTATATACCCTTCTGAACTAAAATAGACTAATGTATTTTTTACCATCGATGATTCAGTCGATAAGTTGCTACTGATGCAACTACTTTCAATGACTAAATATATATATTTTTTATACTTTTTTTCCGTTTTTATTATTCAATTCCGGAAGTTGTTTACTTTGATTCAAACTACTTTCCCAAGTAATCTTGCAAAATTTATAAAAAAATAACAACAACAACAACAAATTGAAAGATAACCAGGAAGCATTTATTTTGCAATTATTGAGACAATTTTTTTCATCCAAAGTACAGCAATATTCATTGCTTTTGTCTACTAAAAAATCTGCGTGTCAATTACCATCTTACAAGAACAAAGTATGCGTGCAGATATGCAATGAACATGGTAATGTCTTTTGATAAAAAAGGAGGATATAAAACTAGAGCAAATCTTTCAGCGAAAGGCATCATTTTCTCTGGTATTTCTACTGGGAACGACGACGACGACGACGACCATGATGATGATCATCATCATGTTTTAAAAAATGGGTCTGATGTTTCCTTACTATTCTTTCCCTTGTCATCTTCCGTCACACCAAACTAAACACCATGGCATCATCATTGATGTCATGGATGCATGCAGGCAACAAGACAGACAAGTGTATGCACACTTGCTTTTAGAAAGAAAGAAAAGACGTCATGTTTCCTGTGAGCATTTATCTGCTTTTTTTACAAAGCTTTTATGATGATAACAAGAGGGGATGAGGAGAATGTTTTTTCGCAGTATTTTTTCGCAGTATTTTTTCGCGTACAAGTAGGTGGTCTGGTGATGATGGTGATGGTGTAGTAGTACTTGATATCTCCATTTAGTTTTCCTTGCAAAATAGTACTCTTTGCTATGATAGAAATAATAATAAATATTTTTTGGAATATTTTCAAAAGTCAAACAATACATCAAAGAAAAAAGGCCCATTAGTTAACATAGAGGAAGAAGTAGGTACATAATGTGTGATAATATAGAGAATAGAGATGACATAATGGAGAGCCTGCCGAGAGGGAGTCCCTCTGCATTTAAGCCTTGTTTACATTTTATTATTATTTTCATTTTTCAAATTTATAAATCCCACAAAAAAAAATTCCCAGCTGGATTTGCATATTTCCAATATTTTTTGCCAAGAAAATAATACACTTTTTTCTAAGGAGGTAGTAAAGCCTTAAAGCTTCCCATAAACTTTACAATTTAGAAAAACTGACTGTGCAGGTTCATGTGCCAAAGGTAAAAAGAAAGAAAGAGAGACAGCGAAATACATACGAGTATAATATAAAACACTTGACTTTTCTCACGAGATTTTTAGAGGGAGGATGAGGAAGAAGAACGAGAAAAGTATAAAACGCTGGATTGATGACGATGACGACGATGATGATGATGATGATGGGGTTGGTTGTTATGGTGGCTTTGCTATTTGGTTCATTTGAATTTGTTGGCTGTGTTCTCTGTGTGCGTTGTACCATTTAAAAAGGAAAATGTGGTCCCATTTATTTCGACAGATATGATATTATCGTTATTATGACAAGGGGATTGAGAAGCACAAGCCATTTCCTCATAAAAATTCGTCATTCTCGTTATCCATTCGGATAGTAATAATACTAAAGATTTTATTTTAATTTTTTTTCCGCTTTCCTACATGCTGAATATTTGAGACTGGTGGGTATAATAAAACACGCAATTGACAAAAAAAAAAAAAAAAAAAAAAAATCTGAACCTTTTGTAAATAAAAACAATTTGCATTTATTTATCTATTTTATTTCTTGTGGCTCGGTTTCTAAATGTTTTTTCTTAATTTGGCAAAAAACTTCATGTATTGAGAAAAACATAAATAATTCGATAAAATCTCTGAACAAAGTGTACTTACTTGGAATATCAGATGAAGTAGAAAAAGGCTAAGGACAACTGAACTACTATAACTACTGCTTCGTTTCATTCTCGTTCTCGTTTCCTTTTTCATAGTGGCACTCGACGTGATTAAGACACTACTATTGCTGCTGCTGCTACTACTACTACTACCAACAAAAAAGTCAAGTTTAATCATCTCGTTGTAATCATCACACGTTGGTTGAAAAAATGATGATAATTACAAGCTGTTTTTGATGTTTCTCTAGTGTTGCATTTGCTGTTTAACAAGTCTGTAATAAAATTTCTCAAACTTTTTGCATTAATATTCTTGTCCTGATTAGTGTGACATGAGATGGAAGACGCATAGAAAAACAATGGACATGATGACATTACTACTCTTTGGACTATTACTGCTTCTCTTGATTTTGATGCTCTTCTTGTTAATACTACTACTGGTATTGTTTTCACCATCTTTTTTTTCTTGTTTTACTTTACACTAATAATCTTTGACAGTTTTATCAGGAAGCTTGAACAGCAAACAAATAACAGCATCATATCATCATTATTACTATTATTAGCCTACCTACACACATACACACTTTTAGAGAGTCAAAGTCAATGGCAACAATAACAGTGCCTCTCTCTACACACATTATATTTTTCTGCTTCTCTGCAACTAATTTAATTACGCTTACACGCAATACTGCATCGCAGACACGCACGCACAAAAATGTTTCAAATGTCTGCTCTGTTTTTTTTTGCGATTGTGTAATTCTATTTGACCTGATGACACTTCAATAAGTTCAATTGTTCAACAAGAAGAAGAAAAGAAAAATGACAAGATGACCAAGATTGAATGACTATCTGCAAGTTCATTATTGTATGATCAAATCAACATCTCCAGGAAGTGAAGAGCAGTAGTAGTTTAGATATCATCATCGCATGTCTTTTCTATTCTTCTCCACTAAAGAAGCTATCATTACCATGCCATCATATTGTATCAGCAGCAGCACGCTGTATTTTTGAGAGACGCAGTAGAGAATAACTAGAGAAAAAAAATGTAGCGGCTTGATCTGATCTGATCATCTTTTTTTTCTACGCACACACGGAAGAAAAATACTTTTTTCGTTTTTAGTCACTCTAGCTCTTAAAGAACTATAGTATATAATGATAATATTGCTCCCTTGCTATCATTTCTATGATTATCAACATTAATACTACACGGCTTTAGTTTTTTAACTGTGCTGGGCTGCTGACAAAATTATTTATTGAGAATATTACAATGTCTTTATAATGTGGGAAATGAAAGCAATAAATAAACAAGCTCAATTAATAAGTTGCACTGTTTTACACACACAAACAAACAGAAGACGGAGAAAAAAAATCATTGAGGAGCAAGATTGAAAGAAATGATTTGACGATGACTTATAAATGGCACACGAGATGATTTAATCAGTCTAAAAAAATGTTTTTACTCCTTTCTTTTTTTTCAAAATCATGTCATCACTACCACCAACGTTCTTAACAAGGAAGTCTATATATCTATCTATCATCCATCCATCCATCCAACCCATCTATTTGGATTGGCTGGCTGGATGGTTTGAAAGTAAATTACACTTGGAAGTAAGTAAGCAAAGAGAGAAAAAAATATATAATGGCCTTTTTCAATTAAATTTTCTTTTTAAAGTGGAAGAAAAAAGAAATAAAGATTAAATCTCACACAGAGAAGAACAAGCACAGCACTCTTTCTCACAACCAATTAAAATGGCAATTTTACTATTATCTCGTTTTCTTTTCATTTGGGGCAATGCGACACTTGAGCAAAGTCAAAGCTCAAAAACCCTTTTGCCATCACCTTCACCTTCCTCTTCTTCTTTTTATTAATAATAAGCTGCTTTGCTGTTTGATGACGATGATAATATGAAAATGATGCGTGCTTGTCTAGCTATTATTTCTTGTTGTGTGTGTCTGTGTGATGCGAAGCAAGCAACGTCTCTGAGAGAACTGGCGAAACGGATTTCCTTGCACATCTTCTTTTAATCCTTTCTTCTTTCTACTTCTCTCCCCCTACAAGAACATAATACGCAAGTTAGAGCATTTACAAACAAAAACAGCAAATCAAACAGAAAGAGAGAGAGAGACCACAGTCAGCTCTCATCTCTTTTTTCTTCTTCAGTGTCAAAAATGATGCAGTCTTTGATCATCATCGTCATCATCTTCATCCACACTTCTTCTTCTTCTTCTCCTCCTCGTCGTCGTATTCTTTTTCAGACCAAAACTAAGAGTGGATTTGCATTTTGCACCAAAAAAGCTATATAGCTACAAGCTACTGCACTACTCTACTCGCTTTGCTACTAGCAATCTTCTGTATTCGTAACGTCCTTGTAACCTTTTGTATGTATGTATGTACATACTTATTTTTTTCTACTTGTTTCTCTTCCATTCTTCTTACTTTTTGGTCGCTTTGCTACTATTGCCATTAGTATCAGACCAAACAGCAAGAAAACAAGCCAGTTTTTTTTCTTTAGCATAAATATTCGCTAGCTCACTTGCTTGTCATCTTTGATTTTATTAGTATTGTCATGCAAATAAATAAATAAATAAATAAAATCAAAGAGAGTAACAGCAAAATATACAACCCAACCCGTTCTTCTTCTTCATCTTCTTCCACTTCTTCTATTTCTTTTCTTTGGGTAATTATGCATCAACATCATTATCAAACAGTAACAAAAGTTGTGGCAGTGGTAGTCGCAGAGAAAGAGGAAAGAAAGATGCAAGCATGCATACAAAATAAGTAAGAAAGAGAAATAAGATGATGATGAAGAAAAACAAAAGGCTTCCTGTCTGCATATCTTTCTCGGCCAAAAACTATGCACACGGGATTCTTTATAATAAACCATAATATTATATATATTTTTTATGAAGAGTGAGACACTGCAAGACACATACAGAGGGATGATGTAATATAATGATGATGAGAAGAGAAAGAAGCAAAACCGATATATATTAAAATTATTGATCAGTTTTTATTTTATTTTAGCAGTAAAAAAATCGGCAGGAGCTGTACGGTAAGTAAGTAGTAGTAGTAGCAGCAGATGCATTGCATTCTTCATTTTTTGACTTCTTGCCTGCATGCCACCGCAAAAGCTTCTGAGAAGCTCATCATAAAAATATATATTGAGAATCAGGAGCATCCGAGTTCACTGCACTTTGATAAACAATACAGGCCCAAAGAACTGTTCATTATTATTTTAGTACTCACACAGAGAGAAACAACAGAACACAATGCATTTTTTCCCAACTGCATCACCATACAAAGTAGTTAAAAGTAGAAGATGTGTGTGCATATTATAAATACAAGCTTGTAGTAATATGCAACGCTTTGATTCTTTTTTTTATTTCTGGCTGACTGACTGATTAGTCATATTATTTATCTTGATGGTACCGTATCGGTTGCGGGGAGTGAGAGCAGAAGAAGAAGAAGCAGAAGAAACAAAAACCCTTGCAATCCAGAATGTCGTCGTCATCGTCGTGAGCAGGAATACATTTACTTCCTGTCATGGTAGTAGTCAGTCAGTCGTCCGTCACATATACCTACTCATACTCAAAAAAAAAAACTCACTACAAACTTTGTTGGACGGATTGAAAAAAAAACAAAGTAAAAGAAGGTATTTACATAACAGAATTTTAAATTTTTTTTTTCCAAAGAAGAAAACAAAATATTCACCAAATTGCATTCTATGGTATGATCCGGGGGAAAAAATAAAGGCGACTTGATGTCGCCTTCTCCATTATTGTTATTGTTCGCTTTCTACATGCATTTTTTGTTTTTATCAGAAGAAAAACAGTTAAGATAAAAGAAATTAAGTAAAAATCACGAAAACTCACATCAAGCGTCGTAAATAATTAAATGCTTTTAAAGGAATCATCATCACGGCTAGAAGACGACTAATTAGGATATGATGACGACATAATAATGCTTAGAAGGCTGACACCTGTGTGGTACACGGTAATAAAGTTTTAAACATAGGTACAACCAAGCAAAATGTTTTTTCCTGTAAATTCAGGTAAAAATCCGTTTTTAGGAAAACAAATAAAAATATAATATGTACTATTTGCATTTATTTCCCATTAAAACATTCCCACATGGCATTAATTATAGTAAAAAAAAGTGTACGTAGGGACATAAATGAAATGCTTCAAATGCTTTGTGTGTCTATCCATTCATTAAAAAACAGCAGAGAGGAATTTCTTTACGTAATAATAACACGACAATAATGATGACGGTGATGACCCCTCTTTGTAAATCAATCTCTTTATTTTTAGTACAGGAGGGTAAAAGCACTTCTATGAACTGAACAAAACTGAGCATCTGTTCTTTTTCTGGTTAGGTATTTCGAAAAGATAAGCTGTTGCGCAGGGCGGGTCGATGGATCCACTTCTTCTTTTTTTTTATGCTGCATTAGCAAAATTCCTAATATATTATTATGCCTTATAATGTTAAATTAGCTCAGGATGCATTCCATCTTTCACAGCTCTCTGGCGATAAAAACTGAAATATTTCAAGTGTCACGATTTTGCAATTTGCAAAAAATATACATGTAATTTATACTCACGAAAAAAAGAAAGAATATTATTATAAGTGATAAAAATGGATGATCTCTTTTTTTCTCCGACTGTGTATATGTGTGTGTATGCATACATAATCTGCTGCTAAGCTAAACCAACTGGTAAGAAGGAGAAAAAAAGTAAATAGAATTGTTTACATTGAGACTGATGTGATGATGAGTCAATAATAAATGGAAAACCTGTCTTTACAAATGGAACTAGCAAGTTTGTTTGGTAGAGTTGTTGTGTCGTGTCATCACTTCATCACCATCATCTATCTCTACAGGGACACCAAAAAGCAAAACCAAAGAGAGGAGAAAAAAAGTGTATATTATATTTGATCTGCCCACGCCAACAACATAAGAACGCATCTTTTACTATATCGATAGAGTACACAATTTTTTGCTGTTTTGTCGGCTTGTCATTTGTTTATAGACTTGAGAGAAGAAGAAGAAGAAAAAAAAATGCCGAAAAAAGGAAGAGAAAATTGGGCGCTGTCGCTACTGCTGTTAAGTAATAGAGGAAATATATTAGTGATAATATGATTTGAAAATATTTCAAAAAGTTCCGGAGATCCTGATATTTTCGATTTTTATGTTTTTAGTGATTTCCGTTGTTGATTATTAGTTTTAGGTACAGGGAAAATTGCAGTGATAAAACGGAAGTATGAAAGTAAATGGCAATTTGAAATAAAAAACATTCAGCAATGTTTTCAAGAAAGATTTTCTTTCTAAAAGGTTTAAGCCATTTCAAATGGGTATATTTCAAAACAGAAATGCCGAAACATTTATATCCGGATTTAATCTAGTGTTTTGCATCATTTTCTTTTCCTCAAAAAAAAAAAGAAGTTTTTTTGAAAAGAGGAAGGACAAACATTAGGCCGCACAAATTTAAGGTTTTTCATTGCTGGTATGCATGTTTGTTGTAAATTGTCTACTTATTTTCTGGTAATTTATGACACTCAAAATAAATCAGGCTCGTTTATTACCAGAAAAAGAGCTTGGTTGACTTTTTTTTAAATAGGAAGAGATTGAGAAATTTTTCATGAAAATTGCCTATAGTAGGAGGAATCCAAAAAAAATTGTATTGAGTATGACATAGTGACTTGTTTCTGTCTGTATATCTTTCTCAATATAGGTATTCTCAAATTGCTCCATCTGAGTGTACGACGACGACGACAACGATGCAGTCCAACGGGATCTGATTTTTGGTGAAATAAGGTGACAAAGCACATCTGTTGACATTTTGGATTGAACGCCGCTCTTTTTGATGCCGAGCCGATGATGACGATGATCTCGGTGAAAATTATGATGTCCTGCTAATGGGGTCACATAATAATAATATTGCCGTGTTTTGCTGCACTCCACGACATAAAAACTCTCCCTCTGCATATCCTTTTAAAAGTGTGTAAAAGACCAGACACGGAGTTAATAAAAAAAATCCAGCTGTTCATATAATATTTGCATATTTTGTAGTGTACTTACATTTTGCAAAAAAAAGTTGTTAAAAATACCGTTAATAAAATACACAACAACAAGCGTTCACGTTTTAATGTTTTAATTTTTTTTCTGCTGAGGAGAAGAAAAAGTTTAATGGTAAAGAAGCAGTAAAGACGTCCGTCTGTCCCGCATAAAATATTATATTATATGATTCATAGAGTAGAAACTCCGAAGATTTTCTGCTGTTGCCGATGATGATGATATGATACTAAAAATTCTAAAGCTGCTGCTGATGGCTGAAGAAGAAGATGATGATGATGATGCTCTTGCTCTCTGTCTCTACTAACTGTTTCATCAACTTTTTTTCTACATGACATGACTTTATTGCTGTAATGAATCCTTCGTCGTTCAGAGAGAGAATCTATTTCATTTTATAAAATGAAAATATACCCATCCATCTGTCCCTCAAACAACGCGATTTACTATTTACTACTAGTAGTCTCCTTGATTTCCCCTCTCTCTCTGTCTCTCTCCCTTTTGCCTACTCTCTGGTCTTTTTTAATTTGATTTAATTTTTATTTATTTATTAAAGCCGTTAGCTGCAATATGGTTATTACGACTGTAAACAAGATTATCAGTTTATGTATATAAACTTTTAAAAAGGATTGCCTTAAAAGTCGGAATGAATCAAAATAAGGCACGTTTTATTTTGAAATACATTTTTCTTTCCTCGAATATGCTGTATAGAGGAGAGCTTGTGTACAAAATAATTTTTTTTGGCAATTGCGACAGCCCTCAAGAATTCCCTTAAAAAATTTTAAAGGTTGAACTTCTAAATTTAATATTTGGAGGATTTTTGTGTGCGTGCGTAAAAAGTAAGCTAAGTAAATTGTGACTTCCTCTAGGTCCAAAACTAAAACCTTCTGTTGTTGACGATTACGATGAATGAACCGACCAGACAGACAGATCAGCAGATTGACTGGGAGCATCATCATCAACTTGCTCGCTGACGTAGAGTGAAGATGCAGTAGTCGTTATCATAAATCAGTCTTGCATCTTGATTGCAGACTACATATTCCGCTTATCATGCCTTGGTAGAAAATTAAGATCGCAATACAAGCTAGCCCACAAACCATTAGCACAAGTGATATACTGTAAAGAGGAACCAGGAACCTTTAATCAAAATCAAAATCGCACATTTTCTTGTGCATGTCGTAGCCATTTAGGAAGATGAGTGGTGGCATCCCTAGTGCAATGGTGGTAGCCGTAGTAGTAGTAGAGAATAGCTCTGATCACTAATGTTAGAAGAGGTGGTGGTGGATGGCAAATTGAAAAATCGCATTAAGACAATTTAGCTAAAAGGGAGAAAAATAATTGGTGATAGTTGTTTGAATGAGATTCAGCTGGTGATGATGATGGTGCCATTGATGCTGTTTTTAATGCTAAGGTAGTGCAAATATATTTTAGTAGTGTTTTATCATAAATTTGATATTCTGAGGTCGGTATGACTGGCAAGTACAGTGAAAGATTACATTTTTAATAGACACAATAAAGAATGTTTCCGGGGCTATACACAAATTTCATAATAAAATATGATAGCGAGAAATAATGTTTAGCAGGCATAGTCATACTGTCGCTGAAAAAAAAAATGAGAAACGAAATAAGATTTTGCTTAGGTTTTTAGCAAAGAAGCATGATGGAAGGAAAATTTAAGATGCTTTGCTTTTAAAATTTATCAAAGTGAGAGTACCGAGATTACGCTCAATTCAATGATCATGAATTTATTTATCCATGAAAGCGAAATTTTTGAAAACTTTAAAGCGCACTTTGAATCTTTGCCGTATTCACATAAATATCAATCCAGAGAAAAATAATCAAACGTGTGTCTGCAGGGGCGCGTGACCGATCATTTTATAAATATTTTAAAATTGACTGGATTACTTTTTTACTATTTCAACATTGTAAAATCCTGGATGTCTTTGCTGTATGTATCTAAAAGTTGTTGAAATCAAAACATTACTGAAAATTTAACTAATTCGAAACGTTTTCATATATTATAATCCCATAGTAACATTTCATATCAAACAATGACAGTATTAAAACGTCTGCATGGAATAAATAAGACAGTTTTTTAAAACATTATAATTTCACACATATGAAAACAACGACATTTTACTGCTTGCATAATGTTTGCTTGGCTGATGGATGCAGCAGTGCTGCAACGATAAATTCGTAAACATTTCTATGTAATATACACTGTCAAGTTCATCGCTCGCATCATTTCCAGTGTTTCTCTGCTATTGTTGTATTAAGCTATGCATAATAACCTTTCGTCGTTGTCGGTAAAGGAATCAGAATTGAAAAACGCATTCCAAATTACTTAATTTATTATCCCACACGATCTTCTTAACTCTCCTCTCCGTCTGTTTTGCATAAAAAATCATTTTAAGCCACAAACTACAAAGCACACTCAAAATTATGCAGTTTTCTTGCTGCCATGCTGCTGGAGAAGTAAAGCCAAGTGAAGTCGTCTTCATGAAGAATTGGCGTAGAGAATTAATTAGTTAAATGTGTTCCGTCTCTCCCTCATCTCTCTCTCTCTCTCTCTCTCTCTCTCTCTCTCTCTCTCTCTTTTAATTCTTTTCTCAGACCAACAGGCTGAAAAAAATGCGCTAATGAATGGTAATAAAGGTAAATAAATACCTGTCTGTACAAAAAGTCAAAGGATTGTGCTATGTTTGTCTGAAAAGAAGAGAAAATCCACTGAAGCGGATCAAATCAGACCAGACCACACAAAAACAGGCAGGTGGCATGCTACCGCATTAATAAATATGCTACTTGCCTGAATCCCTTTTGCACAAACTTGCATTAAAACAGACTGTTATATACATATTTAAATTTAAACCCTTGGGAGATGTGTTTTTCAAGTGAAAAATCACGCTTCCGGAATTACACTAGCGGCAACAAGGAAAAAAGATGAGAATTTCTTTTGTCTTTTTTCATTCAACTTACCTTACAGGGCAGGGAGGTAGTAGTAGTGGTAGTATTAGTAGCAGTAGTTTCAGCTTTGTAATATATCAAAAGATCAAGGCTAACATAGAGACAGGAAGTTAATTAGCAAATGCGCTTTAAAAGGTAAGTTATCATCAAGCCTCTTGAAGTAAAAATATGCAATATTTCAAGTTGAAATTTTCGACAGAAATTTTGGGGCGACTGGAAGCAATTCTGCATGGCTTACAGCAGCAATGAGCAAAACAAGTTTTAATGCGTTCTCTGGTTGTGGGTCTGATTGTGAGTCATCACATTACAGTCATCACGAAATCTTTTTGTCTTTATTTCCCACTGACAGCGATACAGTTATCTGGCACTCAAGCTAATTGAGTTAGATTATGGTATATAGACAGGTGAGTATTTACGCACATGGTGACATGGTAAAAAAAAGTAACCTTGTCCTATTATTTCTCTTTCCCCATTTCTTTTGTTTTCCAGCCCCACAAAACTGATAAATTTTTAG
>JAHZMZ010004558.1:0-10779 GCA_027743805.1 Lepidocyrtoides sp. E14 | reverse complement strand
CAGGACCAGATGCACTAAATTGGCAACCCGTACAATAGGGATCTTTGCAGACCGGGGGCATGCCATCCTTTCGACCATATGCGGCAGCAGCAGCAGCTAAACTGTATGGCGAGCCAGGTTGAGGAAGACCTCCCCCAATGGCACCAGGAGCGCCTGGATAACCCAACAAGTGAGCGTGGTGTGCACTGGCAAAGAACGGAAGTCGGAAAGCAGGATTTGTAGGGTCAAATCCTGGTGGATAGCCATATGCGCCAAACTTTGGAAGATCCTTTCCCTGGAGAACGTCAAGACCTGAGCGAATGATTGGAGATGCTCCTTGGTCTTGCTGATGACTGGATGGTGGCTTTGGGGATGAACTTCTATTGTTCTTTTCAGCAGCAGCAGAAGAGGATGATGATGACTTGTTAGCTGAAGAAGATGATGATTTTTCATGTGCATGATTTGACGATGGTGGAGATCGGCTATCAACACTTGCAGAGCTTCCACTACTATGCCTTCCCTGCGGAACTATAACACTAGCACTGCTACTATTATGATTTGCAGGTGAACGCCTGCTTTGGGTATGGTTGTTGCGTGCCTTGTCAGACATTTCAGAAGAAACCGATTGTCCACTTAATTTCCTATGCTTTGATGAATTGCCATTGCTGCTCTGATTGTGACTAATCACAGTAGCTGCAGCAGAGTTCTCAATGCTGTTATTATTTTGATGATGGTGGTGGTGATGATGATGATAGTTCTTGGGTGAAATTTTGCCTGTTGGACTTGTACTGTGACTGCTGAGTCGGGGCTGTTTGGCTGAAGAGCAATTGCTACTTGTGCTACCAGAACTTCTTGGTCTTGAGTCATTTGAAGAGTCTGATAATGATTTAAGACTAGCTCCAGTACTGCCATGGCCGGAATCACTGCTTGTTGAGGCTTTCCGCTTTTGACCAGCCCCAGTGGAACCGGAACTGGACATTGAGCTGTTTGAATCAGAGGAGGAAAGGGGACTGGGGTGAAGGAGGGACTTGCTGGTTGGAGTGTCCGCTCCAATTTGACTGCACGTTTGAACCAAAAGTGCCAACGGGGACTTTTTAGCGTCCAGCTAGATTGGAAATTTAAAAAATATTAATTTTTATTATTTAATGATAAAAGAAAACAGGGTTAATAAGTATTATTTGCTCCTTTTCTCACTCATGAAAGGTTACTCAATGAGCAAACTTAATAGTAAAATTTATCATTAAAACTTTTCTTACCGTTGTTGGCAGAGGCGGTAGATAATCAGGGGAAAGGTATTGATTAGCACTATTTACTCCCCCCAGCATATTGTGTCCTTCCAATACTACCATTGTATGCATTCAATTTACTTCTTCAGTTTTAACGAGGTTTTGGTTTCACACACAATTAATCACAAACTTTTTTTTTTTTTTTAATTGGGAATTCCCCACTTTTTATCGTCTTTAATTTCAATTATTGTACATGTGTCTCGGAAAATAATTCATTAACTTCTCGTTCACTTTTTAAGTATCGTGCAAAATCACACCAAAGTAATAATTCATATTTTTGTTTGATTTAATATACTCTTCCAAAAGTTTTTATTATTATTTCATTGCATGCATTCACCTCACTAATAATCCCCACAATATAAAATGGAGAAACAACGTACGTAAAATATTTTTCTATTTAATAATAATATAATTTTCTCGTATTTTACGATTTTACAAGTTCCACATTAATTTCCACTGCAGAAAACATAATTTTTTCGCTTTTTGTACTACTCGTGCATGTAGCCCTTTTTAAAAAAATAAACTTCACACACAAAAATTGTAATGTTCTCGTTGCAATAAATCTTGACTTTATTTCTCTTTTCCTGGCAGCTTTATGCCTTTTTTCTTTCTCTACTATATTTTATTCTGTTCACACTTGTACTTGGTACACACTGCGGAATCAAAAAAAAATCCACAAGAATTCATGAGCAACACACAGAGAGACATGAAGTTATCACGTCCAATGCTTGGTCACAACTGAATCGTTCCTCAGAGACCAAATGAAATTTTACTCGTTTGGTTTGCTCTCCTCTCAGGCTGCCTGTCTTTATACTACGCTGTGTAGTGGCTATATGTATGCACTTTACAGTAAACTAGAGTCGTATATCTTTTCTCACTGTTCAAAAGGATAAAAATGAGCTATGAGGAAACCTGTGTAGCCCAGCTACTAGTTTATAAATGTACCCCCTCTTACACGAGAAGACAAACACGAAATAAAATTCAACGCAACAGAGAGAACACTGTTCTGCTCTCTTCAAACTTGACTGACTGACTGACGACTCGGCCAACTGAAGAGCAGAGGAATAATGGAAAGCCATAAAACATTATCCTTCATCCTTGTCTACTTTTTTTCCTCGCTTTTCTGTTTGTGTTCCACAATCCGTCCGTCCATAAACACACAAGCAGACAGTGCTGTGTGGCAGTTGAAGAAGAGTAATAGGAACGGATACTCGTTTTATCAAAAAAAAAGTATTAAGTAAGTGGTAAGAAGAGTAAGTGCAATATGTACGCTAAAAATTACGACTACAGTGCATGCATGCTATTTACTTCACTTCACACAAGTCTGAAAATGTGTGTACATAATATTATCCCTTATTAAGTTAATACGTCGCACTATTTGAATACATGCATGTCCAGAAAAAATAAAATCTTTTTTCTTCTTCTTCTCATCATCATCATAGTCATTGCATGCACATTGTATTTAAGGTAGCATGCATGATGATGATGGTTATGCTAGTGATAATACCATTCAGACAAGGATGATGATGATGATGGTAATGGTGCTGCTTTGAAATAAATATTTTACTTGCTTAAAGCATCACATCATCATGAGCCTAAATATAATTTACTAAGCCGAAGTAATAACAATTTGAGCACACACACTCACATGCTCACCACCACTTATACCATTTAGTATAGTTATGGTGGAATTGCTAGTTCCATGAATGCCTGCATGCATGCATGCACAATTCTTCACATCCTTTTTTATTTACAATTTCACTTAATGCTCAAACAAACAAGAAGGCTTAAAAAGAAAAAAAAGAGAAAATGAACAAAAGGAATACAACTCCTTTTGAGATGCCGCCACAGTCTTTTTTATATTGGCGACATTCACATCATCAGCATCCGAAAATATAAAGTGTCCATCCGTTGTTAAATTGCTGCTGTTGTCGTTCACTCAAATAATGTAGTAGTAAGTCATTCTCTGGAATAATTTCAAGTTAAACCGTGTCATCACATGAATCACTTCACCAGACGACGACAACGACACAAAGATGGAGAAAATGAACTAGTACTATTAGAAGTAGCAGTAGTAAAAAAATGAATGCTTTACTTTTACTGATATTTTTTTTTTCTTTTCAAGTCTTGGATTGTTTGTTGACTGACGCAAATAATTGCAGTCTATGCAGTATACGGAGTAATTCATGTCAATACACCCCACCACAAGGAGACATCATGATGATGACAATAATGGATTCATACAATAATGTTATATTGTGCAATATTTAAAGACAGACAAGTCATATATACTTCACTCGGAAGAAGTGGAGACATTTATACGGAGAACTATTGCTTTTAGCATGGCAATAATAATTCAAGTCACAATTGCACCTTTGCTATCGATCCTCACTTCTACAATAAGCATGAATATTCATGTAGGTAATAAAAGTCTTTTGTGAAAATGTCACAGTAATAATGAACGTCTTTTGTAAATTCTTGTATCCTCAGAGAGAAATTTGAACGAGCTCAAATGGCGACAAGCACGTGCGTATACATTCATGTATAGGAAACTGGAAAATATATGATGGATGTATTTCATGCCAATGAGGTTGACTTTTAGTCGCTGGCGACATTTTCATTTACGTTAGTTTTATTACTACCCTCATCACATCACCGACAGGAAAAAAATAAGTTTAGGTTTTAATAACCAACGGGGATGCAAAGAGTAACCTTGTTCATCCATGTGCTAATCTCCCTGGACTGGAGAATAAAGATTAAATACGTATTTCATGCTATAGAAATGGATAACTGGAAAAAAATGTAAGTTTCTGTTGATTTTTTTGGCACAGTGTAGAATCCAAGATTTTATATTACGGGCGGAAATTACACATTTTTTCTTTCATCTCTTTGGTTTTGCCAGTCGTATTTACAAGAGAGTATTACAATGTGTGGTGGTGTGATAAGACGATTTTATTATATCTTCTGATATGGAGCGAGAGCGACGGGTTTTATGAGTTTATTACCGGTGCAAGAGGGACAGAGAGAGTACTATAATAAATGTCCAGCCGTTATAATACTATTTCCTTACTAGTAATCACACGTGTATTTCACAAGAACGACCAGTTGATCATTTTATTGAAGGTACTCTATATAAACAGTCTAAATGACTCTGTTTTTTTGGCTGCTCTCCGTGAAGTTTTACATTTGCAACAACGTTGCAATTTACAACAGTACATTTGAGAGTTTTTACATTAATGAAATGATATTGTTGTTTTCACAATCAACAACAATCACAATCACCTTTTATTGCCATTATTACCCTATATTGCACTTGTTTCTGTGTTCTTTTCACTTTGTCGGTGAAGCAGATATTATTCACAGATATTATTATATAAGTTTCCTGCATCATCATCATAATAGTAAATACATCGTAAAGTGTAGAGTGTTTTATTGGTGGACTTTAATATATCAATCTTCTTCATCTACTATAAACAGTTTTTCTTTTCTTTTTTGAAGAAAATGCGATCATTGCCAAAATGATGACCGGTAAAGATTATTTAGGAGAATTGAGGAAAAACTTAAGAAGAAATTGTAGTAATGCTAACTGCAATAATACTAAACTTAAAGCAGACATAGCAGCAATGAAGTATATAGAAGGCAGGGCAATAAATATAACAAAAACTTCAAAATATTTTGACTTGACAAAACCATGAGGTGGAGACAGAGCAAAAGGTATAATAGAAATGTTGTTGTTGCAAGCTGTGAGGATTGGAGCTCCATAAAATCATCATTCGAATTGCCTTGATGTGCATTCATTCACTTCACACAGCAATAATTTCCCAAATAAATCTTTTATTATGCCCACACATCCAATCTACCAATTTTGCCGGCAAAATCAAGTACATTTTAAATCTTGTCTGAAAAAAAAGATGATGGCTTTATACAAGAATGGAAAAGTGTGTGTGTATAACTAGGTAGTTGTTGTATTTAACAGATGGATTACGTTATGAAGTGGATTATTTTTTCATCGGAAGTATTTAGGGCAAATGACATTTGGAGAGAATGAAACTCTGTTTGGAATCTCAATAACATGGATATATACCTACTACACCTTGTACCAATACCAAACAAATAACAAATTGCATATAAAGCTTACGTACATGCATGCCTAGGAGGACTATGATCTGAAAATTTTATTAAACGCAGATGCCGCCGCTCAAGTTGAAATAACGATAAGGCAGTTCCAACAGTAACTGTATTTGGAAACAGCTAAAGCATAACAGTAGTATAGTATAGTACATATGTACATATATTATTTACAGCAATAATATTAATCTTACTTGACTTGGCTTTGTTGAAAGTTTTATTGAAACACCTGTCGCCATAATATGTACACTACATGCATTTTACACTTACAACGTATTTTCACCAAAGTTGGCCTATTTCTGGAAATTTGAAACGCAATTTCACGTCTAATTGACAAGTCAACGTATTTACACACTTTTATAATATTTTCACTACTCTTATTCCATTTCATTGTGTGTAAAGATTACTATTATCTGCAATGTATATTTGTATTTGTACACATATCGGCAAATGGGCACTACACATTAGCTTCCTTTCTGATGAATGACAGAGTCAGCATTAAGCCTTTTTTATTACTGTGAATAAATAATCAAATCAACACATTTCGTGTGGATAAGCTGACATGCCTCATTAAACAGAAAATTTTAAGCTGAAGGTGATACATGTATCAGTATAAAAAACCAGCGGTAGTGTTTACTAAACAAAGGAGCGGCAACTTTACAAAGTAAGCAGAAAGTTGGTTCGGTGGTAATTTGACAGAAGTCATATCATCTTTATCCAAGTCCACCAATAATAAGCCATGTTATTCTCTGTTAAATACATACCGGATCTTTTTTTACCGTTCAGACGTTTATACTTGAAAGTAATTAAATGCTAAAATACGAGAGTCAGTTTACTTTATTTTTTTGTAGCTGTAGTGGGTTGAAGCGCCAGTACCCAATTGTTGAATTTGGCAATTCCCAACAATGTGTTTTTCCCCTTCCACGAAAAAGCATCGGATTTGTGTAACCATTTCATGCAGAAAATTTTAACACGTAGCCAAAAGTCACGTCATCCATATCCACAAAGCATTAAAAAAAGAACTACTGGTAGTAATTACACAAGTACAGTAAAAATATGCGATAGCCATTCTTCCCGGATAATTTTGCTGTTTCGCATATCAAAAAGAACGTCAGCAGTAATACGGAGAAATGGTACCTACATACGACATTTATCATCAATTTCTACATAATACCTTGCTCTACTCGCCATGTTCAACAGTGCTCATCATCATCATCATCATTCTCCTCCTCCTCGTCAAAAGATAATCGTCATAAAACTATGAAAAATCGTAAAAAATTAAAAGGCAGCAACAATTTTTTTTTCTTTTTGAAAGCATTTTCTTGGGAAAACATAATAATTCATATCATGCAAATCATAAAATAGTAATCATAATAATATCTGTTATTTATTAAATGCGTGTATCATGCAAAGCCAAATGGTACTGATAACGATGAACGAGCCCAAAAAGTCAAATAAGCAAAAGAAAAAGAAACAAATGTTTCATGTCCACCTTTTTATACCTTCAATTACTCCTTGAAACACACACACACACACAGACAGAAAAGTAATGTCTATCGTGCTTACCTTCTCTACAAAATAATAACAGCATATTTTAATGTGCATCATCTGCCTGCTGCATCGCACTATACACCAATCATAATAATAATCATCAACATTTCAGTTGTAGTAGTAGTATGGTAAGCAATATCAAGTGTGCAGTTCCACTGTTACTCTCCATCTTTATAGATACATTTTTTACCACCACTACCTTGTTTGATAATCCTGATCATTATTATCATATTATACCCATGAAGAATCGTAAAAAAATATGCGTTAACGAGAGAAATACAAGTAAAGAAGAAAAATACTCATTTAATAGTTAGGTAGACCTACATAATATATGTTTGTAATTTTGTTATCATTACCGAAGGAATGAAAAAAAAAATCGCATAGCATGCTAATAAAATAAAATATAAAGTACATGGGTATGATGATGCTGGTGATGATGATTCATGGCAAAAATGCTTTTGTAAAATGATATGATGGATATAAAATGATAAACTTGAATTAAAAGCTGCGATTTGGTTTGGATTGTTATTATGCCTATTACACTTGTGTTGTACGTACACGCATTGTTGCGCCGTGGTTTTGGCATGAAATGCGTGATAATGTTATTTATTAAAAGAGCAACAAAGGTTTTGCGAAAGGAGATGCCACGATTGAAAAGGTAAAAATGTGTAGTAAAATACGGACCGACACAAAAGCGTACATGGCATGTCTGCAGAGCAAACATTAACTTGCTGTTATCATTTTAAAGAGTGATATGTGCATACCTACATAGGTAATATTATGGTTTTGTGTGTGGTGAGTAGAAATAAACGTAAATTCAAAAAATATAATAATAAAAATGAATGGATTGGAATTAATCAAGTTAACCTTGTAATTAAAGTTGATACCTTAATCATCATCAAATAGATTAGACGAAGAAGGAGAAATAAAGATACAAGTTAATGGAATGACTAATTAAAGGTTAAAGGCATCAAAAAAAGTAAAAAATGACAAGTTGGAAAATAATATATTATTATCACCATCTAGCATATCAAATAATTATTATTATTGTGTACTTGCATGCATAAACAATTTAGCTTACCTCAACAGAAGAAGAAAAATTATTTATTTCATTGTACGTACACGCAAATGCATATAAAGTGGTTGTATAAATATGAGAAATTGTTTTTGTGTGTAGGTGAATTTTAAAGCAAAGAAGGAAGAAGTAAAAACGTTTTTCATGATAACTATTACTACTACTATATAACAAACGGTTGTAGCAATATTTTGTTTGTGTAAAATCAAAGGGTAGAAAAATGAGAAGTGGTGGGTTGTTTGGGTTCAGCCTTTTCAATGTAGTGATGTGGGCATAAATGCATGACGGCTAAAGAATTAGCTGTCTTTAAAAAATATATAATACACGTACATTCATTTGTTATAATAGAGCCAGCAGCAACAGCATTCACACACAGACTACACAGCATTCAAAAAAGTGACAGCATCATCCTCCTCCTCTCACATCACCCTCACCCCTATCATCATCATGATTATGAATGTTTAATTGATCTTGGTGTAAAACCAGTAATTAACACCATGTCGTAAAATTATTATTATTTTTTGTTTTGTTGTTTGTGCATTGGGAATAATATGCGGGCGGACGAATTAAAAGCAAATATAATATATCCTTGCTCTTACTTTACTTGTTTTTAACTTGCATCTCCTGTCCACATCATTTTAAACAAAATTCAAGGATTTTAAAAAGATTTCTCAAGACTATTTCCTTTAATTGCATAACTCATTAAAAATGTTTTAACTACGTTTTACATAAAGCCGTGTAGTCAGTCGTAAGCCATTATTTTACAACCCTTGTGCCCGCCGACGACGTCTGTGATGCATACATGGCTTTTATCTATATATCGTCTCCAGTTTAAGGTCAAAAGGCCAATCACAAAACCTGCGTTGCTCACAAGTTTGACCAGCTTAGGTACTTTAATAACATTAGGGGAAAATTAAAACTATAACACGACCCAATCCACATCTTTTCCGAATTTCAAAATCGGAAAATTCCCCTTATTTCATATCTCCTACATTTTAGCCCTTTTCCCATGCTATCAAATATGATGATGGCAATGATCACGATCATCTTATAAATTGTTTGTTAGTTTGGTAGCTGTGGTGTACATTAAAATTATAGGTTTAGTGTTGATTGCGTGCTCAGACAGGGTGTCGGCCAGGTCGGCCTGCCTCCCCGTCCTCTCATCCATTATAATAAAATTGAAGAAAAAATACAAAACGAACATGTTTGGAACTCCTTTTCTCTGCCTTTTTTTCCTTTTCCTCCTCCGTCTCGGTCTCCCTATCAATCATCATCTTCCTCTTTGTATTGAAATTATACTTGGTTTTTTTCATAATTTAATAAAAAAATAGGATTGCAATTGCTTCAAAAGACGCTTTTCATTTTTATTATTATTATGATTACTCCAGTTTCAACAATAGCATAAGTATACACTACTTTCTACATTTTAGTGTAGCAACAATGAAAAAGTCATAATAATAATGGTACGGTATGGTAAAGTACCACCTTTATCACCACCGTGCTAAATTGCGTAATGCCTAAATCACAATACTGTCCAATACCAACCAACTCCTTTTCTTTGAAGACCAATCAATTCTTGTCACTACAGTTTTAAAGGTGAATATTTTTATTTTACAGTCCCTCTCTAACTCTAAGAAGGTAGCTCATACCCCTTTCTACGTCTTTTTCCGTCGCCATTGTTGACTTGTTGATGAAGATGAAGGATCGATCGCCTGTTCCTTTTCTTTCCATCAGAACACGGACGTAATAACAATGATTATTAAGATGATAATATGTCTCGTGTTATTGTTTTGGGTCTAAGGGAATAATGATTAAAGTCGGCCTCAACCACTACTACTACTACTACTACCACACACCATCTTTGAATTCATGCATGATGGCGACAAAACGGAATGAAAATTTGTTGTGACTTTCGATGACCTTTCGATGACCTGACGGCCAAGTTATGGCAGCAGACTTCTACCTTATTACATAACGGCTACTACTGACACGAGAAACGATGACGTGCAATTTTATCATTATTGAAATGGCTCCAGGCTGCAGCCCTTGGTTATCCATAGTGTGCTGTTTATAATGATAATAATAATATGTTCAACGCAAGGGCAATAATACATGATGATTTTCCAATTTTTCCAATACAATCGACAAATAATTTCGAAAGCAAGGTTTTCCCAACATACTTTGTAACCGTAATAAACATGTACCTAGAGCAGCAATTTACTTGATTATAAGAAATTACTGCAGTTTTTTCACATTTTCCCCATCATTTTTTCAATTCGTGCTGCAGCCGTGTTGTGGATCATCAAGTGCTTTTGACTTTGAGTGAATGAGAGAGAAAGAAAAGTGGCGTGGTGTGCTAGGATGATGGTAGTGCGGTGGTGTGCCAGCTCTCATTATGATAATGGGCATGTTGACGGGGGTAATGGTATCACAAGAAGACGAGGCACCACTTGAAATAATCGAATCATCATCGTGATCAATACGGTCGTTCCCCATCATTGTCGTTTAAGGGCAATAGAAGGATAGTAAAAACAAAGAAAAATTTTGTTTCACATGAATGCTTTTTAATATGTTATGTATGGACTTGTGAACTACATATATTGTGCATAACGCTAAAAATAAGGTTAAAGTGTCCTCCATTTGCATCATCAATGTCTTATCAATAAACAAGGATCTCTTTAGAGCTGTCAACTTCAATTTGAAAAACATAAAAATTGACAGGTCATCCTCACATAGTCACACTATCATGTGCATTAAAAA
>JAHZMZ010004557.1:0-11149 GCA_027743805.1 Lepidocyrtoides sp. E14 | reverse complement strand
GTTCCAGTTGTGTGTAGAGTCAGTGTAGAGTGGAGTATCAAATTGGAAATTGATTAATTCAAGAAGTTGTCCTATTGTTCAGCTCTCGTTTTCTTGGTCTCGTGTAGAGGTTCTGATTGAGGTATCCATTTTTTGTCGCTCATATTAAAGTGTCCATCGTCAAGAAGTCGTGGGTAGACTTGCACTTGACGTGATTTGGTCATTCTTGATTATTGTGCAGAGGTGCCAGTAAAAGTACATTACTATTTGAATTTGAGGAAACTGTTTGAAAAGCTTACCTGATTTTTAAATTTTGTTTGCTTCAAAAACCGCAGATATCAGTTTGAAAGGGCACAGTTCACTATATTTTGATTTTGAAGAGCGCACCACCACCCATGTCACATTAAGCTGATGGTACATCATGGAAAACGGAACTGAAGATGTAAAAAAATTAATAGACGAAAATGGGAGACTCAAAAAGGGGCTGAAAGAGTTGACTGTAGAGAAAAATTTGATGGAGCTAAAGCTTTTTAGAGCTTTCAATAAATTACTTGCCACAAAGAAGCGAAAAATCAAGCGTCTGGAACGGTCATTGAAAAAATTGACAGGGGAAAAAGATGCAGTTTCTGATGATGATCATCATCACTGTGATACATGTAAATGCAGAAGTAATCGGAATCGGAATGTACTGAGGAGGCAGGTTGTAAAAGCGCAAGCGCAGGAAGACGGGGCAAACGATGATTCTGACGTTACTATTGATCCAGGCAGTGATTACGGAAGTGAAACGGAAATTGATGAGGATCTCCCATGCAATGAGGGCACCTCATCGAGCGTGCATGCTTCTGCTAGCCGTGATCCGGTGATCCCCAGTATTACAATGAAAGATGCTGCACCAGAGGTGCCTCTTAGAAGTGAGTATGAAAACCAAAGTCCTCTAATCGCGAAAAATCTCGAAAACAAGAAGAGTAGTGTCACTGATGTCATCGGCCAAGGTACCATTTTGATATTATTTAATATACCTATAAGTATCAGTACTTTCCCTTGTATTCAATATCAATAATTGAGTGCTTGATTAAACTATGTTTAAAAGTATTATTATCCTCTTTCTTTTCATTTCAGGCATACCAAAAAATAGCGATGAGAAAGTTGAGAAAGAAGCACCGAAACCAAGTTCTCAATCTGACTGCGATATGGAGGACCTCGTTAGCGAATTATGCTCTTAATGAAACTAAACTCTGATTTCAGATTTTTATCAAGAGATGTCTATTATTCGTCGTAACTTTGTAAGAATTGTAAGCCAAGTCTTTCATTTTAGTATTATGTTATGTAATATGTTTATGAGAATAGAGTATATAACGATAATGTATGCAACCAAACAGAAAGTGTCGACCCAGTATATAGTGGGTAGTTAAATTAGTTTCGGGTTAATACGTCAGACACTTGAAGGAATTATGCGCAGTATGAAGCAAGCTAAGAACTTGAAAAGCTCCAAATTCCGGTATTTTGAACTGTGTATGTATTTAACTTTTTGGTGCTTTTTGTTTACAATTTTTCATTAAAACCAACAAGAGGCCTAGAGGCCAGGAGCTGATAGTGTGAAAGTCAAAATGTAAAATTTGTTATTAGTTGTGTCGAAAAAGAATGTTTTACACGTCAAACAAACAAGCAGATTTTCCGTTTTGTTTGATTTATTGAACTATGTAGTTGCAAATAAATAAGTAAATAATTCGCACGTTATTATTGAACGTCAAGTAGAACCTTGATTAATCAATCATCAGTAAGGCCAATTTAGTCACTTAAATGGTATTACATATAGACAAAGAACAAAGCAGTAAACTTAATGAGGACGTTGTAGCACCAAACCGTATAACAACTTGCTCATATTTAATTTATACAAGACACATCTCCATCGTATACATAGTTTTACCCAAGTCCGTAGTGCTTCAGTAAGTTATAAAAATGGAAATAGTAACTCCAAAAGGTGAATAATGTAAGGATATCATAGTATATGAAGGCGATTAAATCAAAATTGATGTGGTTCAGAATTTAAAGTTGGTCCCTAATGGCCTATTTAAATTTTATAATTTGGATTGATTCGTGTCTTTGGATTTTTCTGAACCTGAGGGAGTTAGATTTCCCAAGTTGAAGGACCCGTGTCGTCCTATTCCATCTTTAAATTTGGTTGCTCCTTGTATAGACTCCGTCTGAAAAACTTTGAGTCCATTTTCCATTTCGTATTCTAATGCATCCTCGAAGCTTTTAGCTGAGAACATAGCATTGTAGGCACTTAATCGATCCCTGTTCATACATTCCTGCGGAAACTTGGCAATTTGATTAGCGTACTGTATGCTTTGACCAAGGGACGTCCCACAAGCCACAATTAGGTTACATAACCCGATTTCAAAAGCCTCCTTTCCTTTCAAGCCCTTCTTATTCGTGGGATTGAAATTATCGCTTGACAAAAACTCTACACTTCCACCATCCGTGCCCGAAACTTCGCCCAAATCATAACCTGCGCAAAAGTTTCCTCCTTTCCCATACAGGACAGCCACGTTTGAGCTATCGTCCTCCTCAAATTGCTTGAATGCTTCTTCCAGTTTCAATGCTGTTGCGTGGTTAACGCAGTTCCGCTTTTCCGGACGGTTTATACCAATTGTAGTGATGAGGTACTGCATTTGTATTTTCTCAACAATTACTGAATCATCCTCTGAACTTGCGGTAGCACTGTCACTGTAAGCGCGACTCTGCGAAATGTCACACATGTTACACCGGGGCTGGTATTCAGACGTGAACAGTTGATTTTTCAAAGCGCTCGTTCGTCTCCAAATATTCCTGATTGTGGCAGAAAAAGAGGCAGACATTACTGATTCCGTGGTGTGCACAAAGAATCGCAGACAGGTCCTAAAGGTCAAATGACACGAAAATTGACATTATAAACGTGCAGCACAAAGTAGTTTCCGGTAGGACATTTCACGATATCGTAAGACTGTCTCAATTTTTACATACCTTATCAAATTTATTCGTTCTGTTGTCCTTTGGTCACGTTTTACTGTTTTTGCTCAAGTCGGTATCATCATCCATTAGCCAGCCATTGTATTATTATTACATTGAATGGATTGTGTGTCCGCGTCTCGCGACCATCTATTGTTTATGAAAAACAAAATATATCCTTAATACGAAACTGAAACTAAAACGCAATAAAACTTGGAATTGGAATCATATATCGAATATGATAAGGTCACCAAACAGCTAAATGAATTCGCAGCTTAGTAGCAGTGCAAATACATACAGTCACACACAGACTGTCAGTACAATAATAGTGGTTATCTGCTGGCCTGGCTGAGAGAATGAGAATAACCAAAAACATATGACTCAGATTCCCAGGCAGAGAATGAATTTCTGTGACTCGACTCGGGATTCCGGAATCCGTAAGAAAGTTGTATTTTTCGTCCTGACTGCTTTTGGCTAACGTTCATTGTGTTGCCAGTACAAAAATACGGTTGACGGTATACGATAGATTAAGTGACAACAAAAAATGCGTAGGAGGTCAGAGGTCTGAGACTCTCCTATCCTGTCTGTCTGGTTATTGGCATTCGTCATGTTTAATCGCTGTTACAGTTGACAGTGCTACAGTAAGCAAGTGAAGACTATATCCTAAATCCCAACGCACAACTGTTGACTATTGTTGAATGAGACCTGCCTAGTGACCACCACCACCAACATCGGAGGTTAAATACGCTAAATGTCTGTAAGAAAACAAGACGTGAAATCAAGTTCATCCTCTGGTTGTAGTCCTTCGCAAGTATCAGTCTCATCGAATTGTTCATCTCATTGTCCCTTCAGAAAACGACTTGGTGACAGCAAACTAGATGTGAGCCAGTTGACAGTTGACCAAGATTTACAATTCGAAAATATATCACTAGAAATTGAGCAAGAAATTCGCCAAAATATCTTAGATCTCACAAAGGCCAGAGGTTCTACAAAGTCCATTTGTCCATCAGAGGTTAGCAATATAACGACAAGTTGCATATTGTTTCGTATAATATATTTATTAATCTCGGATTTTGTTGTTGTGTAATTAGGTTTGTCGGAAATTTTTTCCAGTGTCTTGCTGGAGACATCATATGAAACTCGTTCGAGAAATTGGCTTTACTTTAGCTAAAGAAGGGCGCATCTTAGTTTCGCAAAGAAACCGAATAATATCCAACACAAGCTTGTCTGAAATAAAGGGGCCTATACGATTTAAAACTCCGCCTGTAAAGACTGTAGAGCAACAGCAGAAATAAGTAGGTATGTTTCATTTTGAAGTTACGGAAGAGGTCCCGCAGGAACCTCCTCCCACTGCCCGAGGACTGGAGGATGGTGTTGGACAGAAAACCTTCAATGTTGGCGACAAAATTTTTGACGTTGAAAAAAATACTGGAATAGTGAAGTATATTGGAAGTGTCGGAAAACATCCTGGCTTATGGCTAGGAATTGAATGGGATGATCCAACAAGAGGAAGGCATGATGGTTCATTGGAAGGAAAAGAATATTTCACATGTTCCAAGCCAAACTCTGGTTCTTTCATTAGAACACACAAAGCCATGAAAGTTTGCAATGTTATGCAAGCCTTGGAATTGCGTTACGGCCACGACGAAGCAATACTTAGTACTTTAAAATCTATCGAAGATGGACTAGAGCGGAAGAAAATTTCGTATAACCAACTACGCACCCTGAATTTGAACTCGAAAGGAATTGAAGATTCCGCTGAGGAAGAAGTGAACGAGATTATCCGCCTTTGTCCAAACGTTGAAGCTTTGGAACTTGCTGACAACTTGATACACACATGGGCTTTTATTGCGAAATTGTGTGCAGGTTTTCCTAAGCTTTCGAGAATTGACTTTAGGTAAGTAGATAATGCAGCTACTAGTTATCATCCATCTACATTGTGAGTATATTTTTGCTAAGACGAGTTGTTATATTTAAGTTATATATAATTTTCAGCAAGAACCCGTTATCTAGTATCAAGGATGACGAAGTTGAAAAACTCAAAGAATCATTCAATCGCGTTGACCACGTAGTTCTAGGTGGGGTAAATTTGGCATGGAGTTGCGTTTTAAAGTTATCGGTGGCTTTGCCGAATATCAGAAATCTACAGGTAAGTTTGACTGAACAATGATTGTCATTGAATTTAATGTGCTTAACATTAATGTCTACAATGTGTATTTATTTTTTATCTTAATAGGTTCCTTTTAATAAGATAGTTACATTAATTCCTCCAACCATTACGTTGATGAACGTCACTAGAATTGACTTTGAAGGAAACAAAATTCACTCCTGGAATGAAATTTTGAAGTTAACGGTTATGGAAAAGTACATATGTATGATTTACAATGTAGGACCTACATTGTAGGTGCCTTATCATACTGTATTAAATGCATGACGAGATTTTTAGAAAACATTCCCACTTTCAGATTGGAATATATCAACTTGTGTGGGAATGACATAAAATCTATACGATTTCCTGCCGAAACGAATCAGCTACACGCAATACATACGTCGTTTTTCCCGAATCTTAAGTCATTAAATTTAACGGAGAATTCAATTGATGATGTAAGTGTCCTGATGTAATATAAAGAAATAATACAGAATACAGATGTATAAAGAATCGATGAATCCTCCTTTATCCTATTCATTGTATGTACTTTTAGTGGATTTCTGTAGGTGAACTCAACAAACTAAAAGAACTAAAGGAGTTGAGAATAGATTTAAATCCAATTTTGAATAGAGACACGCGGACCACAAATAGGCAAATGATCATTGCTCGCCTTGGACAAATTCAGGTAAATATTAAATACCGTTGAAAATGTAACATAAACAAAAGTAACAAAATATATAAAAACGCACATGCTTATACTGGAATGGTAGAAACTGGAGGGGGTGGAAATTAATCGGCAAGAGAGAAGAGATGCAGAAATTGACTACGTGAAAAAGTTTTCAGCCCAATGGGAAGCTGAAAAAGATAGCTTCCGGTTCGCCTCTGAAAATCCTCGATATATTGAGCTAACGCAAAGTAAATCATAAAAATGCAATGTATGAGTAACTAAAATTTCAAATCTTCTGTAAAGTACTGAAGTAATAATGAAATGCGTGCAATCATTACAGAATGGGGAGAATCGGAATCCGGAGAAAGTACATTTGTCGTGAAAACAATGAAGTCGTCACTAATAAGTACTACTGCAAACTCCTTCATAATTAGTGGAATACAGTGCGGCTGAAAATTCTCATACTTATGATTAATAATGTTCTAATTTTTGATTAAGGTCTAATTTTAGTACCTCAGAAGCCTTCCACACACAAACCGTTAACCAAGAAAGTTATCCCTACGATGAGCATTCAAAAATTAAAAGGATTAATTCAACGAGTATTCCGAGAAGATATGCCTCCATTGAAAATAACTGCAGTCAGTACAAGGGTAATCCACAGTTTCATAATATAATGTCGTATGCTTCGAGTGGTCTTTATCGAATTTTTATTTTTGTAAAGAATCCCGGTATTACCTTTGCCCTTGAGGATGACTTTACTGATGTTGCGTCCTATTCCATTGAAGAAGGGGACAAACTATTAATTAGTTGGTGAAATTAAAATGAAACGCAATAAATAAAATAATTACCATTAACGCCTTTGTTTTTTACTGTTTGCCAATAAACTTAAATTTCACTGACAATTGCATTAACTCTACTATTAATGTTGCATTTATTTATTATTACTTTTATAAATATTGATATAAAACTTGGTTGTAGTTTAAATCTCGGGTTGCGAATAGTCTGACTTGAAATTTTTGTAGATATTTACTATCACAAGATATAATGACTCGTATTCATACTGATCATTAAAATTGAAAAAAATAAGCAAGAATTTAAGAGGTGTCCAGTCGAATAGTTCTCAGTTTCAACTTATCTGCAAGAATACACGCCGCTTCATTTGAGCCTCCACAGTACTTGGACGATGAAAATACTGTTAGAAGTTTTCCTCCAAATTGTACCTTTAAGTATAAAAAAGTATCATTATTTTTCACGACTTATTCCTATTGGGAGAAGGGAATATGGAATAGTTATATTTGCATATTTTTCACGATTACTCACATGAAAACCGGCTTGTTGCACTTCATGGGCTCTGACAACATGAGAAAATCCGTTTCTTTTGAGGAACGCATCCAATGCCTCTTCGGTGAAAACATGAGCTGTCCCTCGTCTTACGTTGGGGCCAAACCCGTCTTTCAGTTGCAGTTGAGCCTTTTGCTCTGCAGACATGTTTTCCTGGTGCATTGGATCACTCCACATTAACTCCCATGATAGCTTGGACTGTTCCTCAGGTTTCTGCAATGGGGCTGGAATCGACTTAACAATGCTTGCCATACCGTTTCCCATCCAGGGTGGGGGTATACCTCCATGGGCGCAAAATATCTATAGAAAAATACATTTATCAATTCTAGTACAGCGGCAAAATTTTGACTCATGGTTATGTGAAAATCAGTATTGGCGACTTTGATTTTCCTGAAACCTTTCATACTTTAAAAATACTAAATAAAGCTTCCTCTTTCTTTTTTATTACAATTTTGTTACTGTAAAATGTTCAAATATTAAGCAAACCCATTTCTATTTGCTAAAATTTGCTGCACCTTTTTATCAATAACGGCTGCCAATGGCATAACATCAAAAACATCATTGACGGCGTACCATACGTCTCGACCAAGTTTATCTCCAAATTTTGACAGACATTCTTTGTAAAATGTAAACATCTGCTGTACTTCCCGAATTTCGTGGTTTCCACGCAACAAGTTAAATTTGGAAGGTGCAGTTAGTTTGTGGGAGAAGAGGTAGGAGACCACTTCAACGCCAAACTCTCCGCGATCAACGTAATCTCCCAGAAAGAGAAAGGTGGCTGGTGTCAACACAGGCCCGAGACGCCAAAGTGCTTTTTCAAAGCAAATTAAGTCTGGAAAGTTGCCATGAATATCGCCTAATCATATAATAAAGAGAACATTGAAATCATTAAGTAAGGGTTGTTTAGTTGTTTTTGTTTTGTTTCGTAGACGCAACAGTTAGTTGCTATGGTGTAATGCAGCGTTGAAATATTTAATTGTTATGCCTACCAAGGATATAAGCTGGTGAACTCAACTCAATTAAGCGTGGTTCATTAATTAGAATGTCCTTTACGAGACCACATATAGTAATCAGACAAGTACCCAGAGCTGCACGATCCACTTCACCCCAACTGAACGCTGGTTTAGGAATACTCAAATTGGTATTATCTTTGGAAATCTGGGTTCTGTTTTCAAAGTATTTTAGTCCATTTAGCATCTCTTTAGCTTGTCCGTTTTGGTTGAAATTGAAAACAGATCTAAGTCTGACTGCACTGGATCCAAAAGCTGTGGATTTGGTTAAACTTGGCTTTTTTCCAAATATTCCACTGTCTGAGAGTAAACATAAATGTTACAACCCACATATAAAATAAAAACAATATCATAAGACCCTATCGTGATGTAACAGCATGAACATGGTTTGATCAATTTGCATACGCTCAATGTCCCACACAGATAAAACGTCCAGAACAGTTCCTGACTTCCGAACTCGTACCGAATGGCTGGCAATTTCGTAATCGTCATTAGCTTCAGTTTGGGTAAATCCCCCTAGAGCTGTTTCCTCTTCAAGCACATTAAGTGATACATAATCCGTAGATGTTCTAGACCGTTTGGCCTCCAGTCGTCTGGACTTGTTGTTGTCACCTAAAGTCTCCTTGAGATTGATTAATTTCAAAATAGAGGTAGATGATCGAAGAAGATGCGATGTGCCCCTGAAACGGAGTTGTCCAACGCAGGTAAGAAATTCAGTCAATCCAAGGGAGTCAGTTGTATTCTCTCCAAAAAGTTTGGCTTGCTTCTCAGCCTCGGCGTTTACCGAGTTCGGATCATCAGAAAGGTTACGAGATCTTCTAATGTCTTTTACCAAGGATTTAAATTCATTAAAACTTAGTCGACCGTCTCCGTCTCTGTCGTAAAACCTGAAGTAAAATAAGGTTGAACGTAATTTTCACATTACAATATATACATATATTTTCAATGATGTTATTATGACATTTTGAACTACTACATATAACTAACTGATGTCGTACTTGAAAATATATCTACATCGAATTTCTGCCGGCGGTCCGCCATGTTGAATAATAGGTTCCGTAGCAGCAATTCCACATAGGAAGTCACGGTAGCTAAGACCTTCCTTGTTTTGCATATCAAAAGTGCTTTGATACAAAAGATTAAAAATCAAAGCCACCATTATTAACATTAAATTAAGCATTGAAACTTTATTTGAATGGGGGCGATACTTAATCACAGCTTACCGGAACAATTGCTTGCAATCTTCATCACCCCAACCTAGAAATTTCATGAACTTTGCAAATCCCTTAAATCCCAAGGTCAGAAACGGAACTGCCAACTTTAAAAACTCAGTGTAAAGTACTTCTTGTTCTGCAACGAACGATATGCATAAAAAAATGATCGCTTATCATCTTTCTTTCCGGACAATGAAATACAAATATTGTATTGAAATTACTAAAAGTTAAATGATCAATCAATTTGCACTGTACCGTTTCGCCCCAACTTTGCAGCTTGAATTAGCAACTCTAATCCAGATTTCTTTGATTTCATAGAATCAACGCCTAGAAATGATTCAGTGAATGATAATTCAATTCCCATGGTCAAATTACCCTGTTGAAGTTGATAACGTTGGAGAGTGTCCATTACGTCTACAGAAAGTAGCTTCCTCTCTTGATGTAAGGTAACAATTTCTGATAGTGTTAGCCAAACCCCTCCATCAAGGTGCTATGAAGAAAAAGTAACATCTAAGCAAAATATCAATTGCCCGTTTTTTAAAAGCTAATAATAATTATTAAGCTGCCTGCATGCATACGTCAAAAAGTATATCCCTTTGGTCCTTGGTAATCTTAACAGAACACAATGCATGAGACACCATTCGATCTATCCCAGGGACGGCCCAACGATCCAGGCGTAGCAGTCCTTGAATGAATGATGCAGGAATATGTAGAGTTTTCAAGTATTTGTCCAATGGTACTCGCCATGGGTCTAGTGGTCCTGGGGTTGGGGTCTCGAAAAACGCAAAACCCAGTTCTGTATTTCGTATAAAAAATTCGATTTGTGGACCCTCTTCCAAAGGTGAAAAGAATACTACTGATATGTGATCATTATTAATTTTGTCCTCCGCATCATTTTTTAAAGAGTCAGGTTCTTCCTGCTTTTGATTTTTGGGAGGAGTCGTTCCAGTTGAGTTAAGTGAATATGTAAATGGAACGTTGGATTTATTAACTCCTCTCGCCTTAGACTTCATCAGGGTGGCTACATTTTGAAAGGTCGGTTTCATTGGATCTACAGGAAAAACCCTAGATTGAGGTTTTGCGTAAGGCAATTTATTCAGCAAAGCTAAAAAAGATGAAATGCACAAAAAGAGAGACAATGATATAAATTAAATAAATAGAAGTGGACAAGGGATTGTCATCGTTAGGATTAATCTCCCAATGATTATTTAAGTTAATAACAAGCTGATAAATAATAAATCTAGTCAATCTGAGACATACCCATTGTTGTTCACGTGCTCCGTTGACCTTTGATCCAATGGTCAAATATAATATTAATAGCTGTATACTTGAAGACCATGTGCACTTAACTTCCACTGACCCACGTTTGTCGCCCGTAGTGTGTGTGTGTGACAGTGAAATAATATGTAATTCCTGTGATTTTTCATTACTCGTCTACATACACTTCGAAATTTAACTAAGGTTGGTTTTTAGTGTTTCATGACTTTCCGAGCAACTTTTGACTTCTGTTATTACAGAAGTCCTTGTACTAAAATGGATTGGAAATTGGAAAATAGATGTTACAATACTACGAATACGATCCTTCATATTACCTTATCTTAAACCAAGCCAGGTGACAGGACAGGTGGCTTTTAAAACTAGTTATGAGTTTTTATTTACATTTAAATCATTATGATATTATGATGATGGATGACCGACTAAGCGGCATTATTAACCTTCGTTTGCGAAGCTAGAAGGTTTCTGAGAATGAAGGGTTGTCTGTGCGTGTGTGTGTCTGTGAAGACGATAACTTCTGTTC
>JAHZMZ010004556.1:0-21657 GCA_027743805.1 Lepidocyrtoides sp. E14 | reverse complement strand
TCTTGAATAAACCGTTCTTGGGGTTGCTGTTGCGGTTCTGCCACATATTGTTGCGTTTGATGATAAACTTGTTGGTTTTGATCCACTACTGGCTGTGTTACAAATTGTTCAGCGGGTTGGGGGACCTGAGTTGCAACATACTGCTGGGGCTGAGCAGCTACTGGAACTGTCACTAAACCTTTAGATGGGGAAAGGGGTTGGTAGGGGTTAGCAGCTCCAAGATTGAAATGAGAGACTGCAATACCTTCAAACCCAGCAGGGATGAGACGGGGTAACGTGCTACACACAACAAGATTATTGAAATATTATATGTACAAAATGGTCTCACTCAATTATTGGCACATTTACCAAACCTCTGATCATCTGAATTGGTGTTGAGCAAAAAGCGTGAATAATAAGTATTTGTGCACGTCAAATTATTTATATTGTTCACTTCTAAATATGGAAAGTACATAATTGGCAGAAAAAAAATGTTGTGCTTCATTTCAATTCAAATTATTGTCAGCATCTACGATAGCTGTTTTATATTTGTCAATTCATTACTAAAAAATCAGCAACAGATTGTAAATTAGGGAAATGGGGAATGAAAGTGTGCATGTGTAAAAATTAATAGATGCGATGTGCAATGATGAAATTGAAAATGCAATAAAGCTGTCATCGACGTTATTTTCGATTACATTGCTTTGAAAATTGCACTTGGACTTTTGCAAGTTGCAAGTATGCTTTCTCAGCAAATTGGAAAGCAAATACCTACTACTAGAATAGCTAAATATCTATCCACTTGAAAACGCATCTTCAAATCTTGTTATCTTTTTCACAAAGGCAAGTAGGTAGATTGGTGTTATTTTAAAAGTCACTGTCAAACTCATCATCGTTTTCGTGCATATCCTTTCGTTGAACTTCATTATTACAAACATGTTTGCAGCAGTTTTTAACAGTCTTTTGACGTCTTCGCAACTCTATTTTTGTTTGAATCACTTTGTTTGTTTGCTTGAATGCCGATAATTTTGTGATGTTTTCAGACGTATTTACAGTCAGCCAAACGGATTGCGGCAATTTAGCTGACGATGCAATGGGAAGAGTATAGATAAAAGTTTACTGTTAATCAGACTTACTTATAGTACTTTGATCTCACTGTAGGACGACTATTGGTACCTGGAGAAGGCTCTGACTTGACCAAAACTGGGCCACGGGCTATAAAATACAAATACATAGATAATGAGGATTAGCTTAATCTAAAATGGTATTTTTTGTCTCGTTTGTTTATAATGAGCAATTATTAACCACAACGATTTGTACATATTTTTTCATTGAAAAAACTAATAACGTGTGAAGTAAAGTAAAAGTAAAACACTTTAACCTCCAAACAAAAGCAGTGTAGTGTTGGTACAAGAAGCAATTCATCGACTTTATTTCAGCTTTTAGTGAAAAAAAGTAAAGCAATATAAGTTTTTAAAAGAGCGATAAAGTTTATGAGTAATTAAAAGCTTCTGGTACTCAGCGCATTAAGAAAATGGCAATTTGGTAATCTGATTTACAATGTCAGTAAAAACAACAAAAAATAAATAAAAATGAGTACGTACTCGTGTAAATTTACTGTGTACTGTACATATTGTGATGCATATGAGAGCAAGTATAAAAAAGAAGCAAATGATAAGAATGTCAAAAAGGATGCGCAGAACAATGAGTCTTTTTGTGTCAATTCAGTAAAAATGCCAACCATCTTGAGTGTCTTATCATCGTATCAAGTATGAGTGGTAAATAAGATTGGGAAATCTTAAGCTCTTAAATTTTTGGCATGTGCTTGTTCAAGTCCGTTGTCCGTGTCTCAAGTTCCCACGGTCATGCTTCTAGAATATTATCTTCATAACTTTGGCCTTGCGATCTTTCGACAATAGATATTTCACTCTGATACGCAGAATGTCATTCATGTTAGTTGTTCTTGCAAAAGATGCAAACTTGGGGAGGGTTATGTAAAAGTGCAAAGATTTATAAAAAAAAGTGTACAATGAACTAAACGTGACAATTATGCTGTGATGACTTGGCGAGATTTCTTATACCTACATTCCATTTTTCACGCGTGTGACCATTTGAATTTACGCTGATCAAGTTTCAATATAAGCAAGAACAATAATAAATATAATATATCGGTTTCAGTATCATCATCATGTAAATAGATACCAAGTAAATTCAATCCGACTGCCTACGTAATACTTATGCCAAAACAATATGAAAGTACACTAAAATAGATAAATAACGCTCATGTAGTCGTGAGTGGAACATCCTACCCACACTTGTGGCACCGCATGACGGTTTCTGAAACGGGAAGAATAAAAATTTAAAGTTCATCGTCATTGCACTTACAGGTTCCAATGAAAAATCCATTCTGGAGAACACTGAGGCTAGGAAGGGCACTGGAAACATAGCTATCGATTGACTTCAACTCATCCAAAGTGGTGTCACGATGTGGCAGTGCAACAGTTCCCGCAAGACTCACTGGTAAAAACGTATTTAAAACTATAAACACCGCAAACATCACTATTTTCGCCATGATTTCCTTTAAAATGTGTGTTTTGCTCTCAATAGCAAACAGTTAGTTCATGTATCTTTGTTGTTGCTTTATGTGCAGTGCAGCAATCCACACGTCACATTTATACGGCACACTGTAGCGAAGACTGACCGATTGTTACTGTTTCTTTGTTCAGTTTGTTAACGTGGCTTTATCTAAATGGGTTTTCCGCAGTTACTACATTAGCAATATGTTATGATACTGATGAGTCGTGTTGTTGGTAGTTAAAGCTTGTATATTGAGAAAATAGCGGATAAACTCAACACTGATCCAACAGGGATAGAATGAGAAGAAAAATGTTGGTGGCGAAGTTGCAGATAGATAGTAACAGAAACAAATACAACGACAACAATAAATGACGATATGGGAAGATAAGTGATTGAGCAGTAGTAGTAGTTGTTGTAGCTCGTTGTAGTACAAGCAAACAGATACTACAGACAGATATTCGATAATAGTACGAGTGTTAGAGTAACAATGAAAGTTGAATGAGAAGTCAAATCACGAACAATGTATATATTTACACGCTGACGCTGATGCAGATATGACGCTGCGCTCTTGCGCTGCTGCTGCTGAAGAAGAAAAAGAAGAAGCAGTGCAGTGCGCAAGGCAAAGAGAGTCCAACAATGGGTGGTTCTCACCCCTTCAGCGTCAATTTACGTTAAAAAAAAGAAGCAACAGAGAGCAAAAGTAGTGGTTATTGAAGTGGCCTAATATATATCCATATCCTTTTAATCCCAAATACCAAATTAAAATAAAAACTAGACAAGGGCAACCTTTCCTCTTTTTATTCAAGTTAAAATGACCTTCCCCATTAGGAAGTTTATTTCAACAAGTTATATAAGAGCACAAAAGTTACAAGTCTACATGATATTATCATAAATATCCCCACCGCATTTTAACTTATGTTTTCCGTTTTCATAATATATTATTCATTCACCAAGACGCATTGAACATTGTAAAGTAATACACATTTTATTTATTTATTGCCACCGACCGCCACCAATCCGTTCTTGTTTGTTTATTTATTTATTTGCGCGTTCCACGTAAATTGCTGGGAGAAAAAAATGAAATGTGCACGATTGTTATGTTACTTTGTTGGATTGTTGAATTACTATATTATGTTTGATAACGTTGTTGAACCGTCAGTCGGTACTTTATACATAACCACAATATTTTAAAATACTGAATAAGACGAATGTAAAATATGTGTAAGTAAACAGAGAGTAGGCTCATGCAAGGCTTCCTTTTGATTGAGCTGAGCAGGGCTATTTTTGAACGATGCTAGTAATAAATTAAGTAGTAAGTAGTCACTTTTTTTCCTTAAAAATTATTGATGCGCTCATATTGCAACCAACATGACTATGACACACCCGATAAGTATAAAAAACATGCACTTATTTGTAAAAATGTGCCAAGTGTCAACTGAGAGCTAAAACATTAATTTGTCATCAAAAAGTCATTTTTTTTCTTTGGGTAAGGTTACACACGCATGCCGCATGCACAGTTTAAAGTTTTTCAAACAAATGCATGCCTCGACATAAATAAAACAGAAAATGTCCCATCTGCCAATAAGAAATTCCAAAGGAACGGGTGTCGTGTCATTGTGACATGCACATACCTACATACGTCGTTTGCTACTTGCACATTTAATGACATTTTACTCACATCTCTCTATTGTTCCTTCTAGGTGTAATTTAGATAAATTTAGAACAGCATGCATACAGGTAGAACATCATGCATAAATGCAATAATATCCTTTATCCACTTGCACGATTTTATTACGTAATAAATGATATAATACTTCCGATTTATGATAAGAGAAGTTATTTTCTGATTTGTAAATTTAATTGAAATCAGATTGGTCGTAATATGAAAAAATATAAAAGGAGTATTAATCTTTACTTGCACTTTCAAAATACCTAAAGAGTTGTAGTGAACATGCCTATTCAGGCCATTCACCGCTGTCTTTTTACTAGTTTTGACGTAAGTATCTTATATTATGTAAAAATGTAAAAATGCAAAAACGCTACAGTACACACATAATTCACGCAAGTATATAAGTACGTATGACGTACCTATACCTCATTTTATTTCGGGTGACCATCAAAACATTTAAATAGAACGCCAGTTTTTACATTGCAGCAAACAATACCAATGGAAAAAGAAATTAATTTTTTGCAGAGACAAGTTAAAAGTTATGGTAGTTCATATATGGGTATTGATCGATAAAATCTGTAATAAAATCCTGCAAAAAATGCAATATATTCGTTGTGGACATTTCTTGCATTTGACTTACCCTGATGCCCTCATCCTTCAGTCATCCAGTTGATTCATTCGTAAAGTGTTCTACGAGTAGAAGTAGGTCTTTCTTGAAAAGTATGATTTAGTTGTAAAGCAATCTGTTTTATCACTACTGAAGTTTAAAAAAGTAGCGCATCTGAAAGAAATATTATGATATTTTTCATTTTGATTTAGGGGAGACTTTTCCAACTTCAGGTACGATAATAGAACGACCATTCCATCAAGAAACAGTGCTATCGACAGTCGTTTTGCAGAAGCCTGAAAGCGTACATGGACGATGCAAACATTGCAACAGAATCACACATATTATCCACGCGCGACGTCTGCCACGCGTTTCAACAATTTAAGGCTTGTACTTTTCTAGAATGGATATGGGCTGGTTGAACAAATTGATATTTTTCTAACTTACATGGGAAAAAATAAAAGGTTTCAAGTGCGCTGGGATTCTTTAATGTTTTTTATTGTTCAAACTACTAATGAATGAGAGTACTGTGTGAGTACGGCATGATGTGTGATGATGATGATGGCTAGTGACTTCAGGGCAAAAACGTTTTGAACATGTAGGGAGTGCAACAAATTGAAATTGACCTTCCCTTTTTTGATGTTGTTCTAGTGGATTTTTTATGATGATGGAAGAGAGGTTTAATGTGAGCTGGAGGGACTAAAAGAAAAACCTGAGTTGATCTTTGCATATTTGTAAAATAAAGGTACTCGACATGAATCAGAAAAACAAAACAAGTGTAAAACTCAGCTTCTTCAGGAATATTACACTTAATTAAGCAATTATGATTAGGTTAGTATTTATTTGGAGGTAGGTGAGCAGTAAAATATAAATATTTGTTTTTTAGATCGCATTAAAATCCTTGAGGTGTCTCTGCGCTAAAACAGACATGGGCCGCGGCCGCAAGGCTCGTCTCGTCACTGGCAGTTTACAATAATACCTTCTGTTCACCTACTAACGGTCAGCATGACTCGCAACGATTGTTTTATGTAAAAAATGAAATTCTTTTACTATTAATATTAGTCCATTATCAAGCATTTTATAGCTACAAACATCAAGTCTGAATGTCGGTCTGTACTTTAAATTTCGAATTGAACAAAAAATATGTATTTTTCTGTATCAAAAGGAATCATTTCGATATATAATCGAAGATTTCGAAGAGTATCAGTAACAGCTCGCAGGAGCCATCGCTAACCGCCACGCATATAAATGTAATTTTATCCTTCGGTAATTACAAAAGACGCGTAGCATCTTTTACAGTAAATTAATTGATTAAATTGACAACTAATATTTTCCGAATACTGAAGTCGGATATTTAGTCTCGCCTATGATAAAGCAGAGCAACTTGAAGAATTTTTTTTAAATGTTTAGGACATCAAATATATCCTTAAAACAATGGTTTGCAAATACCGGCTATTTTTCATTTTTATTAATTTTATGTAAATGCATTGAACCGTTGTTGTACCTCTTTTAACGCTTGCGAATTGTGCGGCCTGTAGTAGTGTCTTGTTTGGAGCGAGTAGTTGGCTTACTTTTTTGAAGTATGATGCGATGAACTTGATTTTGGTGCATGCGATTAATGCGATTACTGTTCACAAAAAGTGTGGTACAATTGTATAAAAGCCACTGTAAAATTCGAAGCTTTTGATCATAATTGGATTATTTACAAACAAGTAGGATGATGGTATAAAGGTGATGTCGTGTCCTATTCTCAATATCCCAATTTAACAAGCTGTCAGCAAAACCACGACTCATGCTTTATGATTTAAATATGTAATATACAAAATTATGAGCATATATCATTCATTTATATATTGATTGGTTTGTTTTGCACTGGCTTTTCGTACTTGAGACTTTAGAAAACGATCAATCGTTATCGTTCTGCTGAATTATACGTAAAGATCACGCGAGACGATTGAGTAGAGTCATGACAGACACATGCAAATTACATGAACTTACCTGGAATACCTAATTGTGGCTAAAATAAATTTGATATGACAGTTGTAACATTTTTACTTACCTTTTCATTTATGATCATCGTCGTAGTAAGTGGTCACTTAGAAAAGAAAGTTGCGTCACAGACGAGCTATTGTCGAAAATGAAAAAAAAAATCGTTACTTGAATCTATTTTTAAATCTTTAGAAAAGAAATTTAAAGCAACAAAACAGTAATTGGATGCAGGCAAAAATTTCATGAATGGTGTTTCTACTCTCCCTCATTACAAAATGACACTACATGCATATAACAGATCCCATTTACTAAACAACTCGGATATTTATAAAAATCAATAAAAGATGTTATTTATTTTGGGCGTTAGTATATATATTATGCTTATATGTATATCATATACTATGTACATTATTATTGTACATATAGTTTGACACAGTTGTAGTACTGTTCCCTTCTCCTTATAACTTTTTAAACATTATTATAATAATTACATATTATATTATATAGCTTGTGTAGCTGCAGTCAAATGAAAATAAATAATTAATATGGCCCTTGTTCAATAAATTGTGTGTAACTTTTAATTACCAAATTATCCTTTTACAAGATGTCAAGTGACACGCACCCTTCCTCAGAACAAAAACCCAGACGGTAGTGATATAATAACGGAACGTTGGTTGGTAGTCGGTAGTACCAAGAGAAACGACCCATTGTTATTGTTTTTATTACAAAGTTAAGTAATGTGTGGTTATGAATGAATCACATTATATATTTTGTTTGCTCTAGCGTATAATTACAGCTGCATGTCTATGAAAATGCACACAAAAGTGGTAACCGTGTACGCATGTTTACTTACCACTTAATTAGGGTTTTGATGAGTAATATGGCAGTTTTGATGTCACAAGTCAAGAACAAGAGCCATTTCTAATTAGAACATAAATGTTCATTCACGAAGTACAGTTTTCGCAAAAAAAATTCATTGCTGTTTTATAATTAAATTTTTGGGGTAAATGTGTACAGAGATGAAAGGGACCATTTCAAAACTGCATGTCTTGCTAATAATTCCCATTATTGGTATACTTTATACAGCAAACAAACCATTTATTTTACAGAAGAAAAAGTGTCATTAGTGCATTATCGTTTATCATCTTAGATAAGATGTCTTTGACTTGAATTTAGTGGCGTTTTTTGTTCAGATATCTCTTCTCTTGTAGTACTACATATATGTCCTTAATAGTTAAAAGATAACATATTTGCGCATGAAAACAATACCATTTTAATTGAAAGGAATTCATTCTCGATAAAAAATTCGATAAATCACAACTTTGTAATAAACTAAAAGTAACTTTACAATTATATTGCATATCTGACCGCATGTACAATTGTCAACCCACTGACGTATGTAGTATGGTAATATTGTCGGATAATTCTTCACATTTATCAGTAAGATCAAAAGGAAAATGCTGCTGCAAGTCTAAAAAAAGAAGGATGCGAATGCGAAATCCTATAATGCTGAGTTGATGTAATCCTTACATGCACCTAAATAGATAGACCCTTACCTAAATAGATTTTTCTTACACTACGCGAACTTAAAAGCATGTGTGTTGCTTATCATTTTCTTTGGCGGATGACATTATTGGCATTCTGATTAGCAATAGTCGCTCAGTGATATCTGTAGCAATGCATCCCGGAATATGTTTTTCTACTTGATATAGTTTCCCCACAAAATTGTCAAAGTTATTCATAACTCAGCTACAAACTACAATTACCATTAGAACTTGACAAAGACGAATGCAAATAGTGGGGGATTGCTTACCAAGACGGTTAATGATTACTGGATTACCGTTAATACATAATGCAAAAACACAGTGCACTTTTTATACTCTACTACTACGTACCCAATCAATCATCATTCAATCACACGCGTAGGTAGTACGGATGTAGGCACAAATGTGTCCAAGTGTCCGATTGTTAATCTTTTCATTTTTTGACCATATCCATCCAACTCTTGTTGAATAATAGCTTTAGTGCAGGCAACGTCATGTATCGTTTAGATAATTTTCTTCTGGTCATTTAAACGCCTACTTCCTACAATCATTTGTCAAATGGAGAAAAAAAATTGCTGATACCTCATTTTACTGTTTATGTAAGTATCAAGGCAATAAGGGCCATTGAGAATGATGGGATTAACAAAAAAAGGGGATGATGAACGTCAAAAGACGGTGATAAAATAATCAACATGTTCGATAATTTCCTTTATACTTTGTTTGTTACAACTGACATTCTTCATGTCAGCCTTCGCCTTGTCGCTCTTGATTTCAAAGTGGTAATAATCATATTAACGGCAAGAGCACATACAACAGGAGCATCTGAGATGAATGAATGTATCTATCAATCTATCTGGTCAGTGATGGTAGCGCAGCGTCGTCGTCACCGTCAATTTTCTGTCTGGTTTGCTCTGAAAATCTCATCAATCACTCTTCCAAGCATTATGTAGCACTGTCGAGATGTATTGGCTTGTAGTAAGCCTCTCCTGCTCATATTGAATTATAACTTTTATAAGCTGAATACTCAAGAGCATATGATACATGCATAAAAAAGTACATTATAATGCATATTATTAAGAATATTAACATGCACCCTCTTCTTATAGTTGATACGTTGTGGCTCTGAGGCGTATTTTTTTTAATGCAGCCATATTGATATTTAAATGGTTACCTTTTCATTCACTCTTAAAGTTACAGCAAACAATGACCATTTTTAACTGCTGCTGTCTCTTACACAAAAGAGGAAATACAAAACATACCTAAATGTAAAATAAAAGCGTCAATGAGGGAAGTGATAATATAATTTATTTTGTCATGCAGACTTCTTCGCCCACCACACCATACAACTAAATAGCTGTAGTAGATATGCCTCATCATTCATTCGAGAACAAATTTCATACATATACCTACACAGAAGCTATGGGACAATGGGAATGGGAGTAGTTTTTTATGGCATGGCGCTATGTAATAATATAGGTATGTATGTAATTTCTTGATATCAATCAAGTGAAAAATGTACCTTAATAGCCAATGTAACATTTGACCGCAATTAAAGTACAAAAGTGACAATATTTCATCCAACTCAACTGGAGACATTGAACTTGTCAATGAAAATACTGAACTTACCACAGTCACCGCTTACACTGCCCATGCCTATGTATGCCTCTGATAAGTGCTAGTATACGTGACAGGGTACACAGGAACAAGCAGTGACAAATGTGACCTTCAATGACACAAATAAACAAATATGCCTGCCTGATCAAAAGTGTTTGGAACTGACACATTAGTTACATCCGATAATGGCAGTAATGGTAGTCTGCCTCACAATTGGCGACTTTGCCAATTGTAAAGAGCCCTGTCAGTCAGTTATATTACTTGATAATTATCTGGAGTCCACAACGATCCTATATGAATGAAAGTCTATCGTCAAAACATCAAAAAAAGGAAATGAAAATGGAGATAAAATTGAACTAGATCAGCTCATCATGTCTATGCCGGAAATTTGCATAATATATTATGAAGAGCAAGATATGGATTTGGATAGGCTGGGTTTACTAACTTTTGTATCTCTCTGATACTATGCATACTCAAGTGATAACCTTCGTTGCATATTGCATTAAGTAAAGCGTAAAAGTGACTTGATGCAAGATTAGAATGTCAAAATAAAGCATTAATTATGTTTTTTGCTATTCCAGCGGACATTCAGTACCAAAAAATTGTTGTTTGTCTCTCTTGTAACTTGAAACTTGGCCTGTCACTGCCACTAAAATGTTATGGAATAACCTGTTGTTTTTGATTTATCCTCTTTTGGGGCATAACTCTGCTATTTTCATTCTCCATTAAGATCCACATTGCCAGCATCATTTAAAATTGCTTCCGAACGATTTCAAATATTAAAGGAATTTTACAAGAGAAGAAAATGAGTATAACAATGTATTAAGTCACTTAATTTAAGTGTAAACCCTCAAACGCTGGGATCCAGAGTGAAGTCAAACGCTTACTACTGGAATAAGCTGTACCTATGCATGTTTCTATCTGATTTAAAAATTGTAAAGCTGTCTATATTGCATCGTCAATTAAAATGAGCTTTAATTCAATTAAAACTTACAGCTTTTGGCAACAATAATTATAGTAATCAAATTAATAGTGACGTATCGCTCAATTACGAAGTGAGCGTGTTTTGTGCTATTATGCTTATCAATTCAATTAGAATGGCTGAAGCATGACTAGATTCTAGATTGATGTCAGTCAATTCTCATCACTCACAATTCACCCTGATCAAATAATACAGGCATAAGTAGGTAAATGGTCTTTGAGTCATGTCGCAGGTGCTTGAGTACGCAGGCTTTTCTTTAAAATAACTGCCCGCTGTGTCACGATCTATGTTAAATGATGTGATGCTTTTACTTTCTGAAACTTTAGCTTGCTACCAATAGAATACCTATCCCATTAACCAAAACCCCTCGAATTTTCAAATTCAACATTTAAAACAACCCAGTGCACTCTGTAGTACAGAGTCTGTGCTGTATGTGTACAAACAACATTTTGTAAATCTTTTTTGCATAGGTACAAGCACTCTAGTGAGAATATAGTGAATCCTTTTAGTTTTGTTTTTGTTTCATAACATATCAAATGTAAATTGCCAATTAATATTTAACAATGACCCATGTAGGGTATCCGGTGGAATAACAACACTACTTGCTCTTAGATTTTTTTTACACACGAACTGTGAATGGGTTCAATTCACCATCGGAATGGTTTGTTTCTTTTCGTTCAAGTTCGTACTTACAGATATCAAGGAAAGCGACACCGTTTTCAATTTCTCAGAAAAACTGAACCTGGGAAATCTTTTAATTTACGTATGATGATCACACTTAAAAATACATCTAAAATGCACATTTTCTTACGTTTTACGTCGCACTCTAGGTTCCTGCAGTTGAAATGATCCAATGGTAAAACCTATGCATGTGCAATTCAAAAAATAGAGTACCTCAGATCATCTGAGTCAGATGCCATTTCCAACGTGTCAATTTTACTCAGGGAACGTGAAGTATACTACTAGAAAGTTTGGGTGCGACTTGTAATAAGATAACTTGTGTATGTGGCTTTTGTACAAGTCGGTTACACTGTCGTTGGGCGGGGTATAATGGGGCCGACATATTATGCTCTGACTGGAGTAAACACCAAAAAGACAGGAATGTAATGTGAATGGGAAATGACATGGAGATTGTCTTGAACAATAGCTATGCACTGAGATAACTTATCTTAGGCTATGCATGAATAGAATCTATATATCTCAGCAAAAGAAAAGTAGGGTGCTGGAGCATTCATTTTCAGGAAACCGAAAGTATTCACAACAAAGTATTTTAGCTCATTTGTAATTGATTGCAATACTCTGTAGGAAAAGATGAGTGGAATGGGAAATAACAAGGCGAAAAATATATCGCGGCCAGCACCTCCACCCCCTCTTAAAAATTTGTCAAGTGAAAAGCAACCTAAATTAAAAGCTAAGGAATATCTTTCAATGAACAAAAAGAGTCCAACCAAACCGTTCTATAAAAGTACAGTAAACAATAGACGGTTATCCTTGCCAGCCAAACTAACTGATGCATCTTCATCAGCATCAACTCCTTTGACACTCAACGCCATAGATGATGAAAAGTATAAGGAATCTGAAACTAAAAATTACCAACAGTCTCGATCTAGGAAACCCAATAGAGAGTTCGTTTCAGATAATGTTCCAAACGATGTCCCATTTTTTAATGAGGAGGAATGTGTTGACTCGGAGGATGAATTTTCATTTCCATGTTGTTTGCAACCAAATTCTCCACGATATCCTCCCAATCCACGCCCTTACAGGGAGTGGGATCCTTCAGTTTTGCCCTCTGGTACAAATATACCAACTTCAATAGGAAGGAATTGCAAACGATGCGGTAAGTTACATAATTTTCAATTTGTAATTGCAAGATTCTAAAAATACACTCGGAAATTCACAAAAAGTCAAAAATTGATTATATGTAGGAAAGCCAGTTCATTTGGCAGAGCTATATCTTAGCTCGAGGGGAGTCTACCATTCTGAGTGTTACAAATGCTGTTTGTGTGGAAAAACTTTAGATTCCTGGAGTGTGGCAGAATATAAGGGAGAGGTATTTTGCACAGGGTGCTACCGTAGGAATTTTGGAACACATGGATGTGGGTTCGGAGTGGGAGCAGGAGTTTTACAAACTCCTTAGATGTACAGCATGTCAGACAATACAGCAAAATCAAAAAAAACCTAACCTTCATTCTAATCATGGAAAGTTTCAATCGGTTTTACAAAATTAACTGGAAACAATAAAGCCCTCACTAACTACAATTCTCATTATCATTATCGTGCTCCCCCAAACCAATTACTCCCTGCAGAGTGCAGACATTCAAAACTGCATCCAAATTTCTTTAACTAAATGATAATGGTTGCACCGATGCAATCATATTGAACATCTTGCATCTTAGAGAGAATACTACAATCGACCTTTGCATTTCATTGTAATTTTTCACACTGTCTCTTACAAAATTTATCCACAAACTAAAGTTTTCGAGTATTTACATTTTTCTTGTTTTAATGGTGAATAAAAAAGCAGCCATGTTTTCCACAAGCTCTTTAAAAGATAAATCTATGTTGTAAAGGAGTGAAGGCAAGGATAAGTGTCTACATTACATGCAGAGATGCGCTGGCAAATTGGGGCAATGTGGAACAACATAACAACTGAGTCCATTCCCAATAATGCTAGAGTATTTCCTCAAGCATAAGTATCGAATTTTTCATGCATAATGGTCAGAGGTGATTTCTTTTTGCATTTAACTTCCGGTGAGGTTTTTTTTATTGAATCATAATATTATACAAAAATCTTGAAAGGACTACCGGTATTCCGCTGCGTATTTTCATTAAAGTTAGAATCAGCCAAATGTGGATGAAATTTTACTTGCAATGATAAAAGTGCTCTAAAACGAGTATGAAAAAATCTGATTTGCTCGACTTGGAGTGACATTAGCAGTAAATACCAGTAATGTTGCATATATGCTCCCATTTGAATTTGGGTAACAAATAAACTTAAATTCATTAAGTGTTTTTAAAAAAAAGATATATGACGTTTGAGTTTTTTATGAGAGCTTTGTGTAGCGGATTTATTACATTTCCTTTCATAGAAATTACGTTGATCAGTAGTAACAAATAAGTTATTAATTAATTAGTTAAATAATTTGTTAATTCTAGTTGAAATAGAGTCACATGTGAGTTCTGAGTGTTTGGTCAGTAAGGCTGGTGCACAGGGGAGTTGACGAAATTCACGAATGACAACTTGTCCTTCACCAACTTCTTCCTTGGAAATCACCTTAAAGAAACAATCCAGTTATAACAGGCTGGCGACGACATATCAAATAATACAAATCTTACAATGAGAAAAAAATTTAGCATACTTGACTCCGTCTCCCGTATGCCCTGAGAAGATTCGCTTGTGGTGTTACGCCTCCACGCGTACGTTCAAGTTGATCTAATGCTCGGAGAACCGATCCAGTGCATTCAGCTTCCCAACTGCACTTCTTTTTTCTATTAGGCCATATATTTCTGCTAGGATCTTCGTCTACTTCCAACGTTAGCCAGTCAGGATTAGTAGAAATTTTTCGTTCGTTTTTTAACACTTCATCTAAACGGGCCCAACTTAGATTTCGTCTGTGGTCTTCTTCTGACCCAATCCCTGAGTCGATGTCGTCGTTAGGTCCTCTTTGATCGCCACTACTTGTAACTTGGTGTCGTTCAGCCTCTTTAACGGTTCCATTTGATTTAGGTGACTCTACAAATGAATTCTCGGAATTAGCAACATTCACAACAAATACATTATGTATATCCATCAAAATACATAAAGTTTCAATAACCTTCACTGGTTGGGGAGCCACTACCATTTTTTTGTTTCTCGTTATTATTTGGCTCCTGCGGACTTGAGGGTGCAGACTGTGTGTTTCCACCCCCTTCCAGCCATATATGTCGAAGACATTCGTCTGCAGAAAGTCTTTCACTATAATAACGACAGAAAAATCAAATGTATAAAATGTAATCTATCATCGGTAAATGTCAAAAGCGCCAATGCCATCATACTCATTAGAATGATAATTTTTGTTGATGTAGTGCAGTGCAGTGCAGTGAGCAAAAAAAAATAATGAGCTTATAATCTGTAAAATCGACAATTTACCTCGGTTTAATTACCAATAGTTTTTCTATAAAGTCCACAGCGAATGAGGAAACGTTTTGAAAATAATTAGGTGGAAAGGTAAGTGCTCTTTGAGATATATTTAGGAAAGTCTCTTGTTTCGAGTCTCCCCCGAAAGGTGAAACTCCTGATAAAAGAACATATGTCAAAACGCCAACAGCCCAACAATCCGTAGCTAACGTTAAGGGTTCATAATTCAATACTTCAGGTGAAACATATTCTGGGGTTCCTAACAATTCTCGCACCTAAAATTAGTGTAAATGCACAACACAAGAACATATAATTATACAAGAAACAAACCAAAATAAAAATATATTGAAACAATTTTATAGTGACTAAATTTAACCTCAGTGGAATGAGAGAGGTGACGACTCAAACCAAAATCACACAATTTCACTCGACCACCAGGTAATGGGCCAGTGACCACCAAATTTTGAGGCTACATAAAACAACATAAAACATAAAAGTACACAGTTTGAAAAACACACCCAAAGTAATATTATGCAATACACCCAAGCATGTATTTTTATTTAAAGTCTTTATATTCTACATTCCAAATAGTTCCAACACTGATAAATTTTCCCCTAGTCATTGCGCTATATTTTTTTTTGTGCCACGCCAGATAACATAGTTTTAAAACTTGACAGGGATTTAGCCAAAGTTAAAAAGGAAGGTTTACCTTTATGTCGAGATGCGCAATGGAATGTGTATGCAAAAATTTCAGTCCTTGCAAGGTATGCCTAAGAATATCTGTACACACATGTTCTTGAAGAAATTCTTCGGTATCTAAAACTGTTTGTAAATCACCACCTTCCGCCCTGAAAATGTGAGCACAGTTAAAAACAATTAATCAAAAGGTTTTCAATTTTTCATTATTATTATTCACCATTGTGGGCGTACTTACATTTCGAGGAGAAGGATCGTGTCTAATGGAGTTTCAAAAACCTTGTATAAGCACACTATGTAAGGGCAATCTCTGGATTTGTGTAGAACAGATACTTCATGCCACACCTATTTCAAAACAATTATTCAATCACGTTAAAACATGACTGGAAATTATAATAATGTGTATGTATGACAAGTAGTCAATATCGTCTGAATATATATATAACGCATTTAAAAGCAAATACCTCTTCCGGTGAGGTCCTTCGACGTTTCCTAATATACTTGGCAGCAAAAACAGTCTCATCGTTTTTTCTAAAGGCCCGTCGAACGGCAGCAAATTTTCCCCTGGAAAACATGAGATAGAAACATCAATTAAAATATACATTTGAAATGAGGCATAATAATACATGGGTATTGATTATAGAGCATAACCCGAAAAAAAAACGACCTTGACATACACAAAAAAACCCTCCCTCTATACTGTTCATTAAGCTTTAGTAAGTTATAAACAAACTTTTCAAAGTCAGTTACTACTACAAATACATAAAACTATAATTTCATAAATGAATCATTTTATTGTCATACAATTACCAAAAATTACTCCTTTCTCTTTTTTATCAATACTTATTACTACCATATTCAGCTCTTTTCTAAGCTTCCACATTGTACATATTTGGGGTGCCAAATGAAATATTTAAAGCAATAAAACTGTCGAACTGCTTTTGTACTTTTAGGTCTTCATTATATGTGACACAGTCGCCATCTCCTTAAAGGGCAACGCTAGCTAGTTGTTTCATATGATGCGATAATATTATGCAGTATAAAAAAGGCAAGTGAATTCTCAAGACATACAGCATGCATATAAATATAATGCACATGCATGGATGCATATATTCCTGAATCACCTCCTCATAACAACTCCAAAACACAGCCGAGCAGAGAATAAGAAGACGAGTACAAAGCGTACATGTAGTCATATTTATTACGCAACAAGCAAGATGAGATTCTGAGATTTTTATCTTAAAATGGTCCAAGATAATCATGAGTTTCGTAAAAATATATCCTCCCTCAATTCATTACTTTGTAATGCACTTTCTTAAAAAATCATTTTGAATGACAGATCTCCATCTTCATACAATGCTCTTGTTATAAAATATTAATGTTTATCAACAATTTTCTGCGCCTTCTCAAATAATAATTTTTTTCCAAACATAATATTACTATATCCACTTCGATTTTCATTACCACCATTACCAGAGAGAGAGAGAGAGAGAGATCTTCAATTGTCTTGTCGTTCTTTGCCTATTAGTGCCAGCATGGCAATACAGGACAGGTAGGTTTACCTAGGTATATTATGCATGCATAATGCATGCCGGAGTGAAGATGACCTTCCAATCATGATGCATCTTTTTTATATAACGCATACATTGTATTTCCTTCTGGTAAATTATTTTTAAAGTCGCAAACGCACATAATATTAGTGCAGATGTACATATGTGGATACTTAAAAATCACATTGTAACAAGTGTCAGATTTCTAAGAAGTGCAAGTAGTGTGTCGATCTGTTTGACCCTATATACATTTTGATTCTATTACCTTCAGAAAAATGAACTAGCCTTCTTCTTGTAAATACATTCATTCATTCATTCATTCATTTCAAGCTTTACGGTTTTTAATGACCCCTGACTCAAACAACATAAGCCGTCAAAAATGATTCTTCATCCAAAAAAAAACTGCTGCATTCTATATTGTTGTTCTTATCCACAGCGGATTCTTTCATCTTCTTCATCCTTCATGTAATAATGTGTTCATTCATATTCAACGATTGGAATACACCTATTTTTTGGTCGTATACGGCAATAATCGATTAATGGTTTTATGATATCGTTGACATCACATGCATTAGGTAATCAAACCATACCATAAGTCAAGACCTTACAGTTCAGCTCGTTTGACTTGATAAAATGGATGTGCAGTCAGGCAGTCTATGTTTCGAGATACACTCGTCGACGTAGCGAGGTCTAGTGGTGGAGACAATAATCTAGTTTTCATTTTAAACTCCCACATTTTCTATCTGTGATTTGTGAGTTTGTGAAAAACAAAACATGGAAAACACGAAAGCAAGCATCCAATTTTTTTCTTACATAACACATGCGACACATTTTTGTCGTGTTCAATGTCATCATCATCATCAGATTTTGCAGCCATTCATACAGCTATGTATGAAGCAAAGTCTTACCAAAATGAAAAAAAGCATATTGTACATGTGCAAATGCACACATACCTACATGACATGACTCTTGCAGATGTACAAATAGGAAAATAACATTGTTCAAAAAACATTAAGTAGTGCATATACACAAAATGCTCTCTTTTCAGTACTTTACAAACAGACAAACCGACCCAACCCATTTAGGCAGGACTGTTAAGTGTGTGACACGCAAACAGACAACAAGCGTGCTGTTCATTGAAAGATTCACTGTTGACAATGCAAAATCTGACATAAATTGCTCACTGCTGCCCTGCCTGCCTGCCTGGTCAGGACAAGAACATATTTAAAGTGATGAATGAACGATAAAAAAATCAAAAATTTAACCGATATGTTGTTACAATATTGGAGAAAAAACCTGCCTACTGATAACATGGCCAACAATATCACGTGGTCATAATTCCTATAAAATATGCCTTTCAGCTTATTACAAGCACGGCGCGGCGGAATGATTACATTTTATTTTATCAATAACAACTGTAGTAACTCTAGGATTAAAACGATACCCAAGGTGAGATGTGAACTCGATCGTTTGATTTTGATCGTATTTTATTTTTCTATTTTCCTTTCTAATAAAAATCCAATAAATAAATTTGTATACAATATACAACAAAGAGAGAGAGAGAGAGAGAGAGAGACCCCCACCTCCATTTTCATTTTCATCTTTTTACAATGCCGATGATGGACCACACCAGCAAATAAGCTGGCTGGTATGCATTGCGCACATTATTATGCGGCTTAAAAGAACAAAGGATACAAAAAATGTGTGTTTGTAGCATGTTAGTAAAAAGAATTTTGAGATCTAAAATTACGATATAGGATTTGACACCTACGCCATCATCACACACAAAACAGAGACAAGGAATGCTGATAAGCTTACTGCAAATCTCTACAAACTCATAACAACTTATGACACAAATAAAAAAAATGTCATCAGCATCAGTAGCCATCATGCCTGATACACCACATTACGAGTCTGTTCATTTAGTATGACTACAACTTAATTAAAGAATTGACGTAGGTATATTTTAAAATCTATGCTTCTGCTGCGTAAACGTAATGAAACATGTAAAGTTGACCTTGAAATGTGACTTTACAGAGACAAGGAGAAATTTTACAAAATGAGATTTGAACTCCAGTCACAATCATTTATGTTAACTTTAATATAAAAATGCACAGTAAAAAATATAGAAAAATTACTGATTTGTCTTTCCGAAAGAACAAAAGTAATATTACATGTCGAATAGTCGAATACATTCATGCATGCGTGTTATTTCACGCAGTGCATGAAAAATCATGTAACTTGAATCTACATTCACAAAGGGACAAAAAATGATCAAGTCGAGTGTCATCATCATCTAAGCAGTCAATTTATTAGAAAAAAAATGTTATTGATAGCAAAAATAAAAATGGATGTATGAAACACGAGGCCGTATTTATCAAGCTCAATCTTCTTGAACAGCAAAGAGAATATCATTACAACAACCCGGTGTTCTCTTCTCAAATTTTTATTTTGCACTGTTCGTTGCATGTGAATTCACAAACATAGGCAACATCATTAAAAGCATGAAGGAATAATATATATTGCCAGCTCAGTTCATCAGTAATTTTCATGAAATGACTACGACCTTTAAGATAATTTGCTAAGAAGAGTGCGAATGAGATGAACTATTATAGCGAAAACGCAACAACGTCTCCCTTCTTTGACTCCATTCCGTCTTCGTGTTTTTGAAAGAAAGGCACAGTGCAATGGTATTTCTTTTATTCTTTTGTTAATTCATAGCAATAAATGGCAATAGTTTCACAACAACTTGAGTGTTGTCGCTGGTTGGGCTGAATATCACATAGTATGTCATGTCTTTAAACTCCTGGTATCATCATCATAATCATGATAGGTCATCCTTTTAAAAGTATGCCTAACAAAACAATACATTTCTACATTTGACTTTCGCATGAATTTGATATAAACATGTGTATATATACTGATATCATCATAAATGTCTGTGAAATGAAACTGGCAAACTATTTATTTATTATAGCTCACGAGTAATGGGGTTAAAAGTTGTTGTAATAATAATAATAATAATGCTATCAGTTCATGTTGTTACTGTTGACTAACTAACTAACAATCATCATGCTACGTAAGTAGGCAGTGAAGCTAACACCCATTCATGATGATGCTTTTTACCTTTTTCACTTTCTTCTCACCACCACCACCACCAGAAAACTTGTCTGTTATTAAAGTGAGACCAGCTAATGAATGAATGCAAGAAATACCTCTATGAATTGAAGAATATTATAAAGAGATGGAATGTATGACAACTTGAAATGCAGAATGCAATGAATCATGAAAAACTGCAGTTTGCAAATTGAACAGATGTTCATGTTTACTTAATTATGTACTTGCTAAAGTACACCAACACCAACAGGCGAATCAATGAATGTCTGATGCTGTTGAGTAAAAATTATCTCTTTTAACATTTTCCTGTTTTGCAGCAACTTCCTTTGTATTTGTGCATGTTGATCCCAGCAATCTAAAATATGCTTCCTTTCGTTCTGGCAATTAAAATTTTTTTTACACACACACACGCATATTATATTGCAAAATGGTCACGATTAGGGATTGGTATGCTACGGCGTTTAGCGTTATGAATTGATTAAACAAATTGAACGTTAACACATTGCCATTATTATGAATTCAGTTTGTGACAAGCAGCTAATGTTTAAGCATAGAGAATGGGGATTCTGCTCAATGACATACCATAATATTATATTGCACATTCTTTTTTATACTTCCTGCATACACCGTACAGTAAACCGTTTTTATGCAAAAATTTCTTAATGGTTTGTTGCTTCTTACTTAAATGTTGCGAAATAGCACGCGAAATAATTTTTATTTAATGGTAAGTTTAAGAAGCCTTTCTAAATAATCTAAATGCCACAATGGAGGACTCGATATCACAAACAAAGATAATATGCGGTACCATTAGTGAATTTCTGCTGCACTATTACTACAGATGATGTAAATCATTCATCCGGGCCTTCCAGATTATGTATTCGACAAATCTACTTGAAAAAACGTTCTGTTTGAAACGAAATGTAGCGGTAAGTCAGGAAGGAAAAGTACCGGTAAAACAGCGCTAAAAAACATTTTTTTTTTGGTCTCTTTAAATTTGAAATGAATAAATAAAATGTTATATAGCACAAAAGTTATCTACAAAATTATGTATTCTCTAATATCATGTACGTACTATTGATACGATAATGATTGGATTATGCATGAACGGAATGCAAAACACATACGATTATACATTTAATGGTTTAATTTGAACATACATTTCTACCCTATTATCTCTAATTGACTATATATGTAAACATTAGCTAGGGTCAGTGGT
>JAHZMZ010004555.1:0-10535 GCA_027743805.1 Lepidocyrtoides sp. E14 | reverse complement strand
AGATGGAAACTGCTAAATTACGGATTTTGCAATAAACTTAATTCTCCTAGCATCGATTGAAGTAATACCGGTTTATACCGACCGATTAAGGCACAGTTACTCGATTAAAACTTGTGTGCTTAGATGGACAGGTAGGCAAACAAACTAAACGCAGCATTAAATATGAGAAATGGCTTCCAGCCAGCCAGCAATGTTATGATTTGTTTGGAGACGATATTAAGCGTAGGTCATCGGAATAGAAAGAACCATCGAAAGGGTCGTCATTGCTTTTTGAGTTCTTAAACGAAAAGAGTTTCTAAATTCAAGACTAGTTTAGCGTTTCCAGTGGCGCTACTTTATTACTCTTTACTCATATCATAAATATGTAGCGTTACACATAATAAAAGTTGGTCCACAGTCCACAATATTTGGTAGGTACCCTTTTCAGTTCAACTACCAGCAAATCGTGGGCTTGGATACAATAGTAGGCTAACATTGCTCCTCTATCTTACTTCTAACACATTTTATGCAGGTTAGTCAGTTTGTCAATTAACACTAAACCACATTGGTGCATAATTATAATTACTCATCATGACATGCAATTACATGCAAATGAAGGTACCTTTCATTGAACCCACCGTGTTTAGGCACGTATGTATGTACGAAGTAAGATTCATTCTATCATTTCGGTTTATTCATACTATATTGACAGAAACTGACAATGACTTTTGTTCACCTTCAATTCATTTCATTACTAAAGCCGCATTCTATACTAATATCCAGTCAAACTTTTAAAGCAACTGATCATTTATTTTTTTATTTATTTTTTTACATGATTCCAAGCTTACCATCTTCAGCACTATAGTGGCTCAATCATTATTATTAAAATAAATAAAATCATTGCCTAAATTTCCAATACCTCCGTCAAAAAATCTTACTAAAAGTTCAAGCAAACAAGAAAGCCTATTGTTCTTCAACTAAACTTGCTTGTTGTTACATACTAAACAAAAAATACAATGTTAGCAAAGAGCTCGTAAGTTAAAAAATGATTTCTATCGGTAAGTGGAATACTTTGAAGGAGGATTTCCCACATCATATCTTTTTGGTGACTTCGACACTGGTCACTAACCTTAAATCATTGGGCTACAGTAGTTTTCTCTGTCGACATTCTCTCAGTAAACTTTTCAAAATTGATATACCGAATCGGTAATTTAATCAATCGATACCACCAGCAATGAACAATTAGAATTGGCAAAATTTTGCAACCGCAGCAGTGCAGTCGCATTTTATTCAAGGACGCAAATCGATATTATTTTTTGTGGGGCAAAATGATTCTCTCAATTTATTGCCAGATTTTCAGATTTAGGTGGATGGTTTTTAGTGCAAATGAATAATGTACAGTCAGGCACTCTATTCTGAGCAACCTGCTTCTCTATACATGTTACTGCTACTGCCATGTACATGTATTGATTTTTAGTGGAACTAATAATTATTGGTTCTTCTGCGAGTCAAATCTTGAAACATTTTTTTTCATCAGCACTGGTTACGTTTACACACACTTACATATATGGATCATACAGATACATGATCGTGATTTAGTAGTAAGCATCGGGAAGGTACGGCAGACGAAAGTGAGTTTCATAAGACGACGATATATTTTAATAATTTTTCCATCTTGTCGCCCTTGAGAATGGATTTATCTTAGAAGAGACCTTGACCCCATGTATGGGAGGCATATAATGTTATTATGTGTGCGTATTAAAAAAGAAAATAATATACATATGTGTACGAGTTCACTTAACTCGAAAGAGTCGGCATTAAAATGGCGTGTGTAACTGTGCTAGTGTTTAGGTAAACTGAAGGTCCATCATCTTAATCTTACTTCTGGCAGATATGACGGTGTTTATCATTTAAAGAAAGAATAAAGCAATTCAGTGATGTATGCACAATGAAAGGAATATATGAAAAAAAGAACATAACGATGATGATGATGCAGTTGATGGTAGAAACTATGCTATGCATAAACTATTATTCACCTAAATGAAACACGGTTTGGTTTACATTACATTTCAATGGAAGAAATATTTTTACTCCACGTGTGGTCTTGATTAAAATAGTAGAAATATGGAGGATTGAATTGGTAAGGATTATTGTTTGATTAATGACGACATTTTGGTCTTCCAACAGTTTCATACATGTTGCAAGCAACTACCACAATTACATAACCAGCTTGACATATTCCAGTAAAGACTCACTTATCGGATCGAGACTGTATCATTTTTTAGATAAGTACGATTGGTGACCTTTCATGGTCATTAGTCAGGTTGCTTACTCCAACAAACTTCAAACTTTCTGGCTACATACAATATTAAGTGTTAAAATACCGATAACGAATTGTTCATTTTACAGAACCACGTATAATGGGAAAATGAGCGTAGCTACGTATGGAGGAGTAAATGAGGACTTGACTTACTCATGTCCTTCCTTTGGGAATTGTGAAGTGATAGAACGCTCAGGCTCAAAGTAACGTGCATTTTATACAACTTGCTCTTCTACTTGCTACAATTATTTTTGTGTTGCATAATAAAGATGAAGTAGGCATATAAGTAATTTTTGGATACTGATACATATATAAACCCTTTAGTTGTAAGGCTCAGTTGATCTCTTAGAGGAGTAAAGAGCAGCTACACCGCAAAAAAAGCCGGTTACGCTGACATGAAATGAAGTTTCTAGTTTCTTAGTAAATTTAAGATTGCTTATGCATAAATAAAATTGCTTGCAGTACTTCTTTGTGGTGGTTTAGTTGGACATGCTCCTTTTGCATTTGTAGCAGCCATTGTTGTGAGTCACAGGTTGTGGATTTTGTCATTTTTTGCTACAGTGAAAGTTTATGTGTGTGAGAGGTAAGTACCTCCATACTATTCCATACCAATACCTGATAATAGCAAGGAAAAATGCAAACACTAGGGCAACTTGCATCACAGCAGCTACATACGCACAGTTTTTTCATTTAGTCAGTTTACCTTTGCTTTCTGCAATGCGATTACAGAAATGCGAATTACGGAAAAACAACATATTTTTCTTGTTAGTTCAAGCAATAAATTTATGGAATCTGTCTGTACACATAAATATCATTAATAGTAATTGGGGTTAATGTACACTGTCATAAAAATACATGATTAAATCCAGACATGATTAAATCCAATAACAAGGAACTAATAGATTAATTAGTTCAGTCTTCCTACCTCTAACATGTTGTTTTCTGGAGAAAACGGGTTTCACAAACAAGGTAAACAAAATGAATGGTAATCAAACTGACAAAAAATACTGTTTTTGACATTGGCTCAATACATTATTCTACACAGTCGGAAGTTATGTCACGTCACTGATGATTATTGATTAAATTTTACATTTTTTTATATATCGTAATGAAGACGCTTTCTAAACCATTCATTATTGAACTATATTCGATCGATTATTACAATCATTATATTATATTGAAATTAGTTAGAGTAAATAATGTCCACTATCCATTGCACAGCTGAATAGTATTTTACCTCTGACACCATCTCCTTCGACCCTTTCAGTTTACAATAACATGCGCCTTTTTACTCTACAAATGTGCCAAACCACAAAAAAAAACGCAAATTCCTTGAAAATTTTCTACAAAAAACACATTTGCATAGAAATTTATTATTTTCTGATCGCAGCCATCCACGCCAACAGCTTTTAATAATGCAAGAGAGTATAAGGGCATCACGTGGATACTTGCAAATATTTCATGTGTCTGTCATTTCCAATAAGAAGTAGATACTACATTCCTGTTTGATAACATTTAATAACAATATTGAATTTTTACTACGATTGTTAAAAGTTTTTCCTCAAAAAATCTCTGTACACAAACGTTATGCACACATTTTGCGACGCAGATGCTCATAAATAATAATTAAAATACCAGGGAATTTTAATATTAATATGCAAAGAAAATGTTGAAAAACTGCTTTCCAAACTGCCAATCGTTTTTTTTTTTTTTTTTTTTTGCTCTTCCTTAGAAAAGTAGGTAGTAGACGAGTTACATATTAAAATTCATATCCTATTCTATATTATTCTATAATATCCTTTTTAATACATAAAAGGTCTACTCTATCTAATCTGTTTGTTTTGCGAAAAATCCAAAAACTTGGATCCAATAGATAATTTCCCCATAAAAGTGCAAGAAAGTACATGGCATGACATGACGGTATTTTAATAGCGTCATTTTTACCACCATCATCCTCATTGCTACTATATCATATCATTATAGTTTGTGTCGCTCCCAACAAAAGTGATGATGAGAATGATCATTATTATCAACCGAACAACCTTCAGGAACAACTACTCATTCGATACATTAGTCCTTTTAGTAGTATATGTATGGAGGTTACGTGACTCGACATGTTAAAATGTTACCGTACAAATTTGTCTGACTTTTGTCTAGCCAGGAGCAGAAAAGATGATATAAACGCACGAAATGTTAAATTATTGATAGTTAACAAGTTGCTTGAATTTTTGGTCACGTTATTGGATTGTTCAACTTGTTGTTGCCTCTTTTATCGCTAAACCTGTAAGACAACCTTGACTGAATCCATGTTTAATTGTATATGCAGAGAGATGGCAAGAAAGGGAGAAAAAGACAGTTTAGGCAGGAGCTTCTTGATAATTTAGCAACACTTCAACCCTAAAACCGCAAGAATTACACAACCTTACGAAAAGCATGTTTATTCCTCATGTTCATATTTTTTTATTTCAAATTTAAATACTCACTCTTATAACAAAGGCGTTCTACTACTGTTCACTGGATTTTAGTTGGGTAATTCCAAAGAAGATACAAGATAAGATATATATTCTATCAAAATAATTTTTTAATACAGACTAGGATTTAAAATAAATCTATTCAAATTTTATGATTTTTTTAGAATAGTGAGACCAAGCCTATGATATCATTTCTGTTCATTGAACGTCCTTTCAATCCAGACTGGCCATTCACTTTCCAGTTCATTGACAAGCTAAAATGCCAAGTTTAGGTTTCGGTGTTCATTCGAGAAATTCAAAGGATTTAAAAAAGAAGAATACATGGGTAGTTAGTAGCAGCATGAAACCAAAGGAAAAGTACCTGCATGAAAGCTAACATGATCAGAAGCATTGACATCATTTATGATGATGACATGATGATAATGATGATGATGAAACATTAACAGCAGGATAAAAATGACAAACAGCACATCATATGATGTGTATGCCATGCCAGTGTGCCGGATGCCCTACATGATAAAAAAAATAAAGATGATGAAGTAAATGGAAAAATAAACTGAGGTCATGCACTTTTAGCACTAGTTTACCAGAAAAAATCAGTTACTACTGGTATTAATTGATAATTTTGAGAAATAACTTGAAGAGCTCCTTTTAAATCCTTTCCTGATAAAATCCCTTTCTTCTGCTTTTCAGCCCAGCCCAAGAAAAGTGGAAGAGAGCGGATATGGCTTTCATGCCGCAACGCACGTCGTTCTTTTACCTGCAAGATTGACAAACATGTTTTGTAGTAAAAAAACTAATAGCTTTGTTTGGGAGAGATAGCATGATGATGATGAAACGTAGTCGCGTAGTCGCCTCTTCTGATTTAACCACAAAAACAAGACAACAGTAATACTAATAGAAATAGTAACCATAGGTCACACATCACATGACGTGTATTTATACGGTATCATCATAATTAATGACATTATCTTGTTATTTACAATTCACTGGTCACCATAATAAGTATTTACCGTAGCATATTGATACTTTAGTGTCAATATTGGAGTAAGCAAGTCTATTAGTGACTATCTGGTGGTTTTGGCAAAATAACAATTAATTATTTTTAATTAATAAATGATGTATCATGACCAGAAAAGGGCTTGTTAACTTTTTTTCTGGAGAATGAATTAATCTGATGAGTTATCTTTCTCTAAGCTTTATTCATTTCCTACGGCACACCATCATCATACCAATTTTTGCCATAAAACTCTGTCGTTGCTTTTCTACATCCGGTTTTTTGTGAGAGAAAAAATACCTCTGTTTGTTGTTACGTAAGTTTCAGACCTAAAGTAGGAAAACTTAATCAGATTAAGAAGAAATACAGATATTGCAGACAGTCTAAGTTCATCATCGTGATTAGGATGGGGAAGGAGCGAACGCATGTATTTAAAGTATCAAGTATGGATGATGATGATCATGATAAGCTTAAATTGTAAATAAAATCGACGGAAATATATAATGTATTAACTGAAAACTCAGACAATACAATAATATACATATAATATGGATGTTATTATTACAAAAGCAGGATTCTTTTTTAAAAGACAAAATGTATATTTTTAGTAAAAGGCATAAATAACTTTTGTTTGTTCACTGTTTGCATTCTGGTTTCAGTATGACAAAAGTGTGGATAATGCAGACTAGTTTGCTGTGATAATACATTATGTAACAAAGACGCTGAACTGATGAAGTAACGATAAACTTTCTGCCCTCGTCTTTTCTTTCTTTTCAAAAGGACAGCAGTTTCATACTACTCCAGTGGTATTTTCTCTGGCGGCGTAGTAGAAGAATAATTTATTGTCAAAATGGTCGTGCCCTACAATTTTTTTTGTATCATGATGTTCTTCTTGAAAGATTTGTTTATTACAGCAGTTCCCCACATGTAATCTTTAAGAATGCAGTTGTGCCCTTCAAGTAAACAGTGTTATCTTGCCGTGGATGACGTCAAAAGGTTTAAAAGTTGATGTTTAATGACATCGGTGATAAGAGTTTTTAGCACTTTAAGCGCGTAATTATCATTTATTCGTGTTGTACTTTTTTATTACCTTCATTTTATCCACTTGTCCCAATTTCTTCTGAGGAGTTCATTCCTTTGATCAATTTACAGATGGAGGGATACAAACATAATGAATGAGAGTTTTCATAAAAATATGTAGATTAAAAACTGTAATATGAGATGAGGATTTGCCATTATTTTTTATTGTTTATTCGTAGAAAAAGGGAGAAAGGGTTTTTATTACGCTAATCCTTTTCACTGTACGCATTTTTTTTTCTGTGCAGCGTTACAAAAATGATAATCAAGGGTATGCTCATTTTTGCTGAATCATTATTTTCTGCACAAATGTTACAAGATAAAATTTGTCTTTTAAAAGTTGTTCCAAGGTAGGTCACCGTTTTTATGAAGCAAAAATAGAGTGACTCGAGTATTTATTTTCAACTGCGAAAATTGTAATGAAAACATTCTATGACTCACTAACTCCAACTTTAATACTTGTGTGAGCTTTCTATCCATGCTCTTTTTAATAGCTGTGTGTGGAAAAACCAATAATGTTTTCTTTATAGAAATCAATGCGTTCTGAAATATGTACAAAGCTGTAGATATGAGCTCGTAAATGGAAGCTTGGTCATTCCTATGATTTCTGTGAAGCACGAAAAAGTCCTTTACATGGCTTCTATTTTGAAGTGTTAGTAAATGCTTCATGACAATACGCCGTGGAAAAAGAGAAGAAAAAATAATTTATCTATATTATTATTTTATGTCATTTTTGCGTGACCAATGGCTGAGATGCCTTATTACTGAAATTCCTGGTTTTTTGATGGCATGCCTAATTAATATTACTACAGCCGAATTCGTCGATAAGTTTCTCGTGCCAAAAATAAGCTGTGTATATCGATTCAAAATTAATTAATTGTTAATGACTATTGTATAACCTAAAAGCTCTAATGCTTCTCAAGTTGATGGCGATGACAGTTAATGCAAACGGACAAATGCACTACAAGCTGGATGCTAACTTTTTCTTTCTCTCCATTTACGTATCTACGACTTGGAATTTCAAAGTAACGTCAGCAAATGATCTTTGGATCCTATTGTGTTTGCTTTAAAAATCATGAGTTTAACACGCTAGGAAGCGATGATGACCATTGACCAATATGATGTACTTTAGAAAGTAAGCAATTATATTCTTTCCTTTATAAACACAGAAACTGTGCACATCTTCATTAAGATTGTATCAGTTATCAATATTTCCTTATCTTTATTTATGGTTTTGAAAAGAAAAATCAACCCAGATTCCTAAGACATGCATTTACCATACTGTGCAAACAATGAAAAAAAGTGGAAATACCTCAAATATTTAAAATACAAACAACCCGATGGAAACTTCAGAAGAATTACATTCTGCCTGAATCATATCAAACTTATAATTTTGTTTGCTTCCTCGTTGCACGTAGTCACAACGTGCACGTAACAAGACGCAATAAATATTATTTAAAAAATGAATAAATCGATATCATGGTTTCATTAAGTCATTGAATTCCTTTTTCCCTTCCTGTGAATTTCCTTTTTCGTCGACATAATTTTCATGTTTGTTCTTTAAGTCTTCTTTGTAATATTTTTCACTAGCGTAAACTATTTTATTTATGGTTTGCGTTGATGTCAGTCTGTCTGTGCACATGAACATTTGTAAAAAAAATAATTGACAATTTTGCATATATGAGTACTTTGGAGGGAAGGCACCCGCCAACCACTTTTGTGGGTATGGTTTGTCAGTGTGTCAACTGAAATATCAAGTACATAGAGGAGGATATGCTCGTCAATAAATTTTGGCAGGTGTAGATACACAGCAACAAGTTTTCAATTTTTTTCTGAATCCATGCCTGAATTTCTTTCTGTCTGTCTGCTGGGATTGATAGTGAATAGTTTTTTTGGTATGAGGTCAGAATTATACCGCAGAGATTTTAAACAGCAGCAGTTTTTTTAAACAAACAAACGCGAGGGAAAATACCATGACTGTGTTTCATTTCGAGATAAATAAAATGTCATCATGAATGATCATTGCGTTGAAATCGGAGTAAAAAGAGATTTGAGAAGGTCTACCTTTTTTATGGCTTTTCTGGTTATTTTAGTGCATTTTCTTGCTGCACAGAACGTACTTCTTCATATTTGGCTTCGATTTGCGTGCCACTCTCCTCAGTAATATAGGTAGTTGATTGAAATATTGTGTGTCCACATTTTCATGCACTTAGTTGTAGCATATTATATGCATCATCATCATCATCATCAATCACTCAGGTCAGTCAGTCAGATAATTTCATTAGGCAGCTTATAGAGAAGAAGTAAAGGCTACTAGTGCATGCAGTGTGTAGTGGGCACTATTGACTCTGGCAGTTAGCCCAAGCAAAGTGAACACAGCAGCACATTTCACATCATTGTACTTATCAACTTATCCCAGACAAGCAGCATTTTATGTCCATTATGTGCGTGCATATCTAATCATGATGAAAATCTTTTACGAAAATGCTTAAGAAGACAACGACAGGAGCTGCTAGTTCAACACCAAGTACAAAAAGAAAGAAGCTATAACCTAACCGAATTATTCCTTCCTGGCTACCACTTCTACTTTGTCGTAAACCCTGCACCGTCACATAGACAGGCACGCGGACGCAGCACATTGCTGTTCTCGCAGCAACTATTAGTGCTGTGCTAACTTGTCACTGGTAAGTAGTTACTGGCAACTCAGCTAGTAGCAGTAACATGGTATTTTTTTTGGAGAATATTGACTGTGATTAATATGTACTTCTACCGACAGCGATACAATTGAATCCCTCGCATCTTGCTGCGTGTAGCGCCCATGCTTTCATTGATTGAGTAATGCCACCCAATTTCTCCTCATCATTTTAAATAGTAATTTTCGGTGGTTTGTGAGATTTACCTTGAATGCTGTGATTGATCAGAAATCCAGTTTTCAAGTGTAGATTTTACGTGTTAAAATATTAAGCTGTGAGGGTTCTCAATCGCTTTTTTCATTTGTGAAATATGAAAAACGATATTGTCTCCTTGTTCTCCAATGCAAAAGTGAAGTTTTCATTTTGATTGTAACTCCAATACTAAAAACACACACTTATTTTTGTGTGTGGTGAATTTCTGTAGTGAAAACGAGAATAAAATGGAGATTCCCACTGCTACTGTTACATCCCCTTCAGCGGGAACAACAGAAGTACCATTACCGGTGAAAGCAGGAACTAGCGGATGTTCTTCTGTGGAGTCTCCTTTGAGGGTATGTATCATTAAAATAGTAATAATTAGTTTTAAGTGTAACACTAGAAAAATTTGTAATAGTGTAAGGAACGTGTAAACGTATTTAATTTTTGTATCGAGATTATCAATGCTTAGAAAGTGACATTTTGCATAACACGCCGCTCGTCACCATAATCATAATCGCCACGTGAAGTGATCATCAGTCGTAAACAAAATTAATGACGTGGCATTTATTATAAGTTAAATTAAGAATGCTCAAATGTGTTCATATTTTTCATAGTGGCGAATGATACGGCAGTAATAATTTGCATATCTACTGCCGCATATAAAATGGCTTGTTATACAACAAATAATATCTAATCTAATGGCTAACAACGTATGGAAAAAGTGACTTTCCTTGTCATACACATCATCAGATCCAACAAAATCCAGAAAGCGCTAAACATATTTATTACGGTGGTGGGGG